>JABUQX010119129.1:0-21402 GCA_015478945.1 Trachelipus rathkii | reverse complement strand
GACAACTGTAAAGAAAAAAAAAAAAAAAAAGTTCGAATAAAAATCTTAAACTAGGCTGAAACCCCCAAGATCCATTCTCCAATGAACCACTTCTAAAAGCATTAAAAGCATAGCCGAGATCCGCTACAAAAAAAAAAAAGATCACATAAGGCCCCTTATCACAACCCTGCAACCCCCTGATAGTGACGATAGCTTCAGCAAATAAACTTACTGAGATTTAAGAGATGAAATGTAGACTTTGATATTCCTGCCGAAATGCAGGACATCTTCATCCACCTCAAAGGAATCACACCAGGGAACCCCATTCAAAAAAACTGAAGAGACATCAATTCAAGAGCAAATATAATGTCAAATCAATCGTGAAAGAGAGATGGGCTCTACAAAAAGGAATGCTGCTAAAGAAGAGAATCCTCAGTAGTGGCATGAAATGGCCAGTTCCATTATACCATCCCCTCAAGCAAATAGTTATACCCCTCGCTCATCAGTCGAACAGGTATTTTTAGTGCTAGGTGGAATTAAACACCCCAAAAGGAACAGCCTCATCAGTTAACCAGATACTAGTGAAAGCCTTAATGTTTTTGCATCACAATTTGAGAATGTTTGAATTTGAGTATTGAATATATTATCTTTATCTTAAGGAGTATATTATATATTATTATGTCATTTCTGAATAATAGCGTTTTTTATTTTTGTCTTTCAGATGATCATTGCGAGCGCTCTTTCATATTTATTCTTATAATAGTAGTCTTTTAGTTAGCTTAAGACTAGTATTCTAACTTGAAATATTATGAAATGGAAATTTTAATAAACGACAAACATAAAAAAGATGATTATTTTAACTTTCAAATAGATCCTTAAAAATAACTATTAATTATAAAATAAATATATTCGCACACAATTAGAAAAATAAATACTAATATCTGTACAACGGATGAAATCCTGAGTGCTAGCAGACACAATTCTATCTTACGTGTATTAAATACCCACATTAAGTACATTGCACTTTTATAGGAATTGAAGAAATAATCAGGTGCTCTCTATATTATGGTATCGATCACAATCCCACAAAGACACTAATTTCAATCTTATAATATAAAATATATATAACATATATATACAAATACAAAAATTTTTACAAGACGATTTTATCCCTAGAAAGAACCTTTAAATAAGCTTCTAGAAACATACCCTCCCAAATTGAAACTCAGCTAGTTTTTAGTGTCAGTATAACTCGTTCATATTAAAAATCTTCACCTGAAATATCGATATAATTTTAACTTTTCAAATTAAGTTTAACCATAAACTAATCTTGTTTTAACTAATTTTTAATTTTGACAAAATCAAATTATAAAAAATATTATTTATAATTAAAATAACAAACACAACTTATTTACCTATATTGTTAATAGAGTATTAAAATATAATCAGAAACATATAATAATCAAATTAATTACCGAGCCTACCTGTCGGAAAAGATATCATATAATTAAGAAAAAATATATATAGCAAAATGTAATATTTAATAAAAATAACAACAACCACAGTGACAATCATTTCCCCTTTCATAAAAAATTAATAGCTTTAGTGAAACCTGACTGCGAGAGGAAAAATTAAACTTGGCTCCGAAGGAGGGTTTTTTCGAAAGGTAAATGAGTACAAAACATACCTATAAATTTAACGATAGCTTAAGGTATCCCCTATTAAGAAGACTAACCGCGCCGATAAGCAACAAGGGCGGCGGGTTCGACAAGAGAATTCAAAACGTTTTAGATACGCCGAGACACGGCCAAATCAGCCACGTCTATCGGCCGACACGGTCTATATTCGATAACTTGGCCATCATATAATCTTATACAGCGTAATAACTAAACTTCTTTGCCCCAGGTATAGAGTATATAACTCCCGCTGCAACATCTGCTACCACTTGAATAGCGCTATAATAATCACGAACCAGCTCTCCTATTACTCAACGTCTTTAAATGACTAAGGTCCCTACATTAACTCGTCTACTTGCCTGGTATATAAAAAAACTCGCTATGGGAACAATAAATATTTCACCTTCTCACCGAAAGTATAGAAGAACGTTAGTATGTACCACCGAAACGAACCGATGAATGGATATAGTAATAGTGCATCCAAAAATTTAATAAATATTTATTGACATAAATTAATAAGAGAACAAATTTTATCGGTTTAAACCCTAAACATTTTATTGAACAAAAAAAGTCACAGGAACACAAGAAAAGATTCAACACAATTTCTGTAAATTTTATACTAAATACTTTTAGTAATAGGTCACCTTTTCACCTCTCGCTTCATTTTAAACCACTATAAAATTTCAGGTAAATATATTCATACAAAAAAGTCATTACTCTCGATGATTCAATTTTCGATTGGTGCTCGTCACTATACCCACGTAAGATTATGGTTAGATTATTGTAATATTTGTAAATAACTGATCGTCTTCTTCCCCTCTACTACACTTTCGTTTCCCTTCTTCATTACTCTCCGATCCGTCCTTTTCATTTACCCCATTGATCGGTGCTATCTTCTCTCCCATCCACTTTTTTCGTAGTGAATTTAACGAACGCATAGTGGTATTAAATTAAATTGATTAATACGCTCAAATCATAGTAGTAGGTCCCAAACAAAGTGATGTCTTACTAGGACCTACCATCCCCCTACCGTTCTACACAAAAAAAGCCCGCCCACATCTGGGACTTAGCGAAGAGATATATCAATTTGGGCGTAATACTGATCCATAGTATCAAATTGGTATTGAGAACCTCATAATTACAAATCAATACAACAGTCCATTTACATAATAGCTCAGAACAAGAACATATTATTCATCATCTATTGCCACTTGTAGACGTGAAGAAAATTATTCTCGCAATAATTCGTAATTATGGGGGAGTAAAAACTTAAGAAATTTGCTAATATATTTTTGATTACATCTTATTTACATATGTATACAAGCAGTAGTTTTCGAGAATCCGTCCCCCGCCGCACAGCGCTTAGAAAAATATTTATGCCTATAACAATACTAGTTTCAATTATTCCTCCTCCATTACAATTACGACAGCAAAAAAAACGACAAAACAGATCGAGTTCTAAAAAAATTTTAAATAAAGATATTTCGATTATAAATTACCCCACAGGTGGCAGCAATAGCCTTACAATGAGAATAATATTAGTTCCTTAATATTACATAACAAAATCAAATAATATAAAATTTCACCTTCTTGAGATACAAGAAAAATAGAGTTACTACTAAAAGGGAAAGATTCAGATAAGATACTGGGATAATCTTTTAAAAGGTGTTATGGCCATAAGTAGGAAAATGCACGGCGATATGGTTAGTAGGGAACAATCGATGATCAGATGGCGGATTATGCTAGCAAAAATTTGCAAATGGAGGGTCCTGTGACATCTGGCGGCTGTGAGTGATATCGGTGTGGCCAATACGGAGTATTGCATATCACTTGTAAGCGCTTTCATTTGTGGATGAAGACCGCTCACCGCAGCTCGCTTATATTTCTCCGAGTTCACTCCCCTATCACTCGTCCAAGCACTCTTGCCAGCAGTCGAAACCGTCGAGAGCAGGAAGTAATCGTTATGGGAGTCCTTGTCGAATAGCATCCAGAGGTACCTGAAACAACTCCGGAAAGAGGAGACGGGCAGCTGCTCTTTCTGCCATTTCAGCATTAAAAAGCAACATATAATCCTAGAATTATACGTTGAATCATAACAACCGCATCTGTATCGTGGATTTTTACTTGAATAAATATAAAATCTGAACGATATCTTATCTAAGAGTGAAATGATTTAATACGAAAATTAAAATAAAAGCAATTACCTCAAGCAGTTATGTTGATTCTTGTGATTCAAGTATGAATCAACATAAAGAAACATGAGACGCCAATTGTGTTGTAGAATCTTTTATGTTATTTTTTATATTTTAATGCGCATTTTATATTGTAGAGTGCGCGCTAAGTCGACATGAATTAATATATGTATACTTTATATAATATTAGAATTGTAGAAGTTATTTAATTATTTAATCATCGAGAAGAAATAAAGAGTTTTAGAGCAAAATCCTATAAACATAATAATAACCGATATATATCATACCATAAAATTTGATATTAAGCTATGAGGGAGGGATGCTAGATGTTGACGATATGGTCAGGATAGTAGATCAGTCAGATGCACCCACTACTCCTGATTTATATAAGAAGCAGTAGTAAACACAGTAAGTTATATTACTTAGAAATATGCGGAGATGCATTGCTTAGATCAATAATATAATAATCTATGCTAATATAAAGAAATAAATATTTTAGTACATTTATGTAGAAGAAAGAAGCCATGCTAAAAAGAAGCACTAAAAAGACAGAGAACTTTAATGATAAAAGCGAGACACATGCTAAAGAATAGTAAGATTTTAAAATACTAATTGTTAGGGATGTTTAAGAACAGAGTTGTGGAGTCAGTTCAAATAAGTGATTTTAGTCTGTGAGTTCCAGGTTGTTTATATTCAAAAAATTAATATCCGACTCCGATACCTATACTTGAAAATTTAACCTGACTTCCGACCCCTGAATCATCCCCCTTCTAGAATAATTATTATATATATAATATATATATATTATAATATAATATATATATATATTTATTATAATATAATAGTATATATATATATTATTAATTATATATAAAAATATATATATAATATAAATAATAAATATATATATTATAATATATATATATAATATAATATATAGTAAAATATATATATATATATTATATATAATATATAATATATTATAATATATATATAATATAGTATATTATAATTAAGGAAACAATCATATATAAATTAAAGATTTACAAAAAGTATTATATAGTATATAATATATATATATATTAATATAATATAATTAATAAACAATCAGTATATAAATTAAAATAATAGTATAGTAAAGTTTTATATAAGGTATAAGATACATTTAATTTTTGTAAGATATTCACAATAATACATACATACATACAGCTACTTTTCTCTCTATCAGAGAAGACAATTGTATTATGCAATGATAAAGTTTTTCCTGTAGTGTTTTAATTCAGACTAGAATGAGACTATATATGGTCTGAGTATAATAATAATGTAAGGTTGATTAGTGGAAAAAAGTACCACACACCTTGGTGGACAAATGAAGTGAAAAAAAATTATTAAACAGAAGACGAAGAGGTTGAGAAAATGATAAAGATGAAGAATCAAGAATGAAATATGTACTTGCGGAGTTTAGTATATATATATAAATATGTATATATATTACGTGTGTATGAATGTGCTGTGTAATAAATGAGCATAGTTACAAACTTTAATGGGAGACATTGATTAAGATTTAGGCCATGAAAACTGTGTATAGTATTATAATAATGATAGTACAGTATGGTATATGCAGGAATATGGTATATTATATTAAGTTAGGTGTGATTGACTGATAATTCGAACCGGCTGGTATAGAGACGAGGAAATAGAGAGTAGGTATATTAATAGTACATAGGTAAAGAGAGTGCGTGAGTAGAAGAAATGTTAGTGAAGTATATTTGGAAGATGACGAGAGAATAAAAAATAATAATATTATCTAAATATATTATATGAGGTATTATATGAGAAAAAAAAAGTTAAAAAGGTAGTGGAATATTTATTAATATATTAAGACTATATAATATATAAATATTTATATATATAATTTATATATATATATATTTATATTTATATAGTACTACTATAAAAATATTCGGCAAAGAATCTTTAAATGATAACCATCTACTCTCTGATACAGGCACAAATAACGTACTTTCGAGTAGTATAGTGCATAATTTAAATTTTTCGTCTCTTATAAGCGATTATTTTCTGAGAGGATCCAGTTAATTCTAGTGGTCTCACCCTCGCTGTATTCCCTAACATATCTTTCATTGTCCCTCCAACTAGTACTTATCTACTACAGTTACCTTAAAATACCCTTTTCTCACTTCTTTCATCCTTATACACCGGTTTCTCATATTTTTTCACTGTGTTCCTCATCACCTGTTGTATTCTTTCTCCATTTTTACCTCCTTTATTCACATCACATTCATCCTGATTCTTAGGATTCCTAGGACACTTGTAAGCAAAATGGAACTGCGACCGACAAATTAGACACTCCTTTATATTTCCAAACCAATCACGTACATTTAACCTTTTTCCACCTCCCCACTCACCCTTATAAACCCTGGGCCCATCACTCTCTTTCTTATTTTTCTGACTCCCATACTATACCCTATCTGATTCTTCTGCCACCTTCACTCTCTCCTCACTCTTTTTTTCTAATCCTTCACATATATTCACCAAAGCATCACGAAAACTTTTAAAGTCCCATTCTCCATTCCCACAGTACGCCAATACAATATGCCTCTGATTTGTACCCACATTTGCTCCCCCCAACAAATGTACACATTTTAAGCCCTCACCCAAATCCACTTTACCGACATTCTTACACTTCTGTTCAACCAATTCATATCTATTCACATATTCTCTCATTGATTCTTCACTTTTTCTCTTCACATATTCTGTCATATCTATCTCGTCTGTTTCTCTTTGGCGTACTTTTCATCCAACTTTTGCAAAATTGCATTCAAACCATCTTTACTTTACTCATCGACTTCCAATCTACATCACAAACACACTCGAATGCCTTTGTCTCTAAACTCAACATAACCTCACCCACAGGTTTTTTACTCTCTTCACCAAATACATCATACCACTTTGACTCTCTTTTTCCACATTTCATACACCTCCGTATTTGTTTCCCCATCAAACTCAGGACACGTACGACGACTACCTTTGTGGTGCGTTAATTTTGACGAGTTGTGTTACCATACCACCGCTATCACTACCTTTACCTTCTCTACCCATCTTTCACCTTAAACAACACTACTCCACAAAGTTATACTACTACTATGGTGTTAACCTACAGGTTCTACGCACCAACACCACTTCCTCTGTTTCTTGCATTTTCTAATATTAATTATGATATTTATTTATTTACGAGCTTAAACTGCCAATTTCGTAAATATCTTCAAGAAATATAATAGATTTCTTTCTCTAAATCTTCATACGTTAAAGAAATAATTCTGCTTCTTAGTAAGGTTTTCTTTAAAGTTCTTCAACTTCAAACCCTAGAGCTTCACGGGACCGCGACAGACCCTCACTATGGCTAATCGTCAATGTAAGGGTCATCCCTTGGCCGCAAGTTGGGGCCAACAAACCATACCCCCTCACAACACCCCGCCATTCACTCCTATTAAGCACCTTTATTCTCGCCTCTGCCAAACTTCACATTTCTCTCCTTCAAACATTCGTTTACTGACTCAATCCCACTTTTTTTCGGTCTCCAGCCGGTCAGTTCCCAACACCCTCGCCACTATACATCCGCTTAACCAACCGACTATCTTCCATCCTTTCCACATGACCAAACCATCTCAACATAGCTTTCATTTATTCTCATTTACCCCTTTCCTTCACAACCACACAACTCTCTAATACGTTCATTCCTCATTTTATCAATTCTTCTCACACCTAGCACGCCCTTAAGATTAATTATTATATTTATTTATTTACGAGCTTAAACTGCCAATTTCTTAAATATCTTCAAGAAATATAATAGATTTCTTTCTCTAAATCTTCATACGGTTAAGAAAATAAATTCTTACTTTCTTAGTAAGGTTTCTCTTTAAAGTTCTTCAACCTTCAAAATACTCTAAAAGGGTATTTCCCGTTTTTCTTTTGTCGGAAAATAAATCCAATAAAAAAGCCTACGAACTTTTGATTATGAGGTAAAACTTTTGGTCATGACCACCACCTTGAGCAAAAAAATTTAACATCCCACTCTTTATTCCCGTGTCGTGTGCCAAGAATTGAAATTCTACTATTGGAGCTTTAAATATCTTCCAGGCGGAGCTTACTCAGCCTAAGTTAACACAAAAAATAGAATCCACACCTGAGAGTAATCTATTTCCAACTCTAGCATTACGCAAATCAAGTGAGCCGTGGTAGTTCCTGTACACACACTAGAAAAAAGAATTTGCAAAAAAGTTACTAGTTGAGTAACTTATTATGAACACCCATACTGAGTAAAGAAATTCTTTCTTCTACAATTTAAATTTAGGAACGAAGCTTAAATAATTTTTGTGTTTTTCGAGAACTTTAATTTAGAAGTAGCATTTAACGTTAGAAAAAAAAAATATGATATAGCAATTTTTCTGTGATATTTTAAACTATTTATAGTGCAGAATGGTTCTATCTCGCTTAATCCCAATTATTGTAACCTATTATCTTATTTACGACGACGCAATAATGATAAGTAATCGGAATCTAATCACGACAAAGTAAGACAAATTTTCATTGTTGAGTATATGAGAGAGCAAGGGTAATGTCTTTCTTCTGAAGTGACGCACGCTTTGTGTCTTATGCACAATATATCCTGTTTCTTTCTGCCGTCAGCAACAGTTGATTTGTACAACTACGTAGAGTAGAAGTTAATTCCAAGATGTGTATTTTTTATTAAAAATACTCCGATCGTCACATCTCTACACAATGAAGTAGAGTGCTCGCCAGTGATACTTGATTATCATATCATTAATATCTCAATGATCCACGACCAAACTATAGATATAACACCAAATGACATAAAAACGCTATATAGATGTTCCATCTTATTAATCTATATATATATATATATATATATATTATATATATAATATATATATATATATATATATATATATATATTATATATATATGATGTATATATATATATATATATATATATATAAAATATATATGTGTTATAAATATATATATATATATATATATATATATATATATATATATATATATATAATATATATAGGTAGATCGACATATATAATATATATCTCGTAATATATATATCATACTATATATATATATATATATAAAATAAACCACTCACCTTTACTATATCTTTTTCAGTTGTAGAGAAATTTTTATTATATCTGAAACGTTGTAGCTTTTTAGGGGGAGGGTTGGTTGAATATATAAAATTTCTTTTTATAAGAAAATCCTTCTGAGGAGAAAAATGAAAAATTTGACATCTACTTCTTTAAACAAGTGAAGATATATTTAGAGTAAATTTGTTGAATTCAAATAAACAGAAAATATTTTTATATACTTCTTCATGCTTTTTTTTTTTATTAATTACCTACTCAAGATTCTTGTCAAGATTTTAAAATACTTTATTTTAATCGCAGATTAAATTATTGATTATAATAGAATTATAAATATTGTATTAAGGTTTATTGCGTTAATCATAAATTTTTTCATTTACGGAAATTTGTAACTCATTTTATAGAAACTCTTACATTGGCCAGTTGCGTGAGTGTGATGTCGAGATGTTTTGAGAATAGAGTTCTTATATCTTATGATGAAATGTATGCTACTCGATAGAGCTTGTAAAGAAACTTATAAATCAAAATAGTTGATGAGTTGACTTGCGTTACGATTGAGTTTGATATTAGATAAAGATGCATTTTATGATTTTGTGGCTGGGAAAGAATGAAAGAAGTGAAATATTACTGGGGAAATTGCATTAAGAATAGGACAAAGAATTTCATTCCTCGCTCAACTTCCATTTCACACCCAAAATGTGTGTGTAGAGAAATCGGAAGCGTTGTGATAAGTTTGGGGTGATATACAAATAAGCCACGATATTAATATGAATAAATGTGGTGCATTTCATTATCGCATCTGAATTGGTCTAATTCACAAACTGCTACGGAGAGTTGGTTGCATGATTGAGAGGTCAACCATTCATTAAAGATTTTATTATACAAACTTTTAAGTGAAATTAATTTAAATTATTTATTAAGAAAGATATCGAACAAAAGTAAGCTATATTTTTATATTAAAATAATATTTTAAATATAATTTTATCCAGTTTTGAAGATCTGACATTCATGCCAATTTGAATACTCTTAGTTGAAAGGTCGAGCCTTTTAAAATTGTCTTGCGTAAAACCCTCCTGTTCATCAATTTGGTTACCCTCTGAACGAGTCACAATTGTTGCAAGTCTTGCAATACTCTCACTATTGGCTCTTCTACTCGTCTCCTCTCCATTTAGACTTGTAACAACTAAATCTTTATAAACTTTTTATATCTTAAGAAAATTTAAATATCTATGTACTCTTCATAATATTTAGTCTTGATATCTATTTTTATACGTCCTCCCGTGTGGAATTTATATTTTAATAAGTCATTTCTTAAACTTAAATTTTTTTATATTTTTATCAAATTATCATTAAGGGATGTTTCTTTAACATCTGTAGGTATATAGTAGTATTTATTTCTCTCTCAAAATACTATAATGAATATATAGGAAAATATCTGCGATTTTACAAATATTCCAGAGTTTTAATACTGGAAGTATTTAATATATAGAGAATTTTCATTAAATACTTTATGAACAAAAAATACTATTTACTCTAATACATTAAAAAGTGTTTAAAAATACAGATAAAAATAGTTTTATTAAATTATTATTTTTTTGTTAAAATGTAAAATAAATTATAACAGGTACAACTTTTTACATAATTTTTTTTTCTATAAATTTATTAAATCTTGATATATCGCCTCCAGTTGATGTCTGTGATCTGGTCGCAAAAATAAAGTAAACTCTGAAAAGAAAAATGCTTTTATTATCACTTTATAGCTATATGGTTTGAGTGCTTAAATAATTTTATTTGTATAAAAGGTTTGTAGGTAATATAATTTAATCAAAGATGTACATAGTCCAGGTGGACTCCAAATTCAGCCGAGTCAAGTAATAGACCGTGTGGTCGAAATTACTTTAAAACCTTATTTTTCTTGCAATTTCTAACTTTTGTTCTCAATGTTACAAATTTTCGGTCTCTATTCACCAGACTGTCTCATTCACTTGCCTAAATGCAACGGTCCCTCTATATAGATTTCAGTGTAGCGTAGTATTCTTTACCACTGTGAATTCATGACGGTCGCTCTATATAGTTGTCAGTTCATAATTCTTACCTGAACACTCATGACTTTTGCTTCACCACTAATCCCTCTCGCTATAAATACATTACTGCTTCTATTGGAACTGATGACAATCATATATCTTTTAATTTTGATTCTTTTTCTCCAGCATCACCACCATTCCCTAGATCTTACGGTACTTTAATTGGACTAATTGGAGGCTTCTACACTAACTATCCTTGTAATGACAGCTTTGATTCTGAGGATGCTTTTGTCTACTGAATAAGTTGGGAAAATATCACTGATGGGATGGGAAGGTTTATTTCCTCAACTAATTACTTTTCTCCTCTAAATGCATGGTTCGATCATGCTTTTTTTTACATGCTATTCAAAATACACATTTCATATGAGGGAATGTAAAGCTCTCATTCTCTTACCACGTTCTTCAGCTCAAAATCGTTGCAGGATTATTCGATGAACTAATGCCCTTTCACTAAAAGTGCGTGTTTACCTCCTAGGTCATCTTACCAAATTCAGCCTTTCGTACTCTCACCTGTTCAAATTGATCGATTTACACCAGCTGAAAAGTCTAATCTCTTCAGTCTTCTATTTTTCTCAGATTCAACCTTGGACAGCTCTGACAATCCTCCTCCTCTTTTCTTCTTCTCAAGAATCCTGTCTACCCGAGATTACATATGATCGGGTGCTTATGATTCCGACACCTATGAAAGTGGCGGCGCTAAAACAATATACAAAGTTTTTGACAGCATGTACCATATATTATGTGTTATTGTTCTTTAAGACCACTTCCTTCAAGGTTCCTACATCATTTTGCTAACTCACATCTATAGGTCTATCTGTCAAATATTCCATCCATATTCGGCTGTTGTCGATGGGGAGACTTTTACTTTCCCTATATTAGTGGTGTTCATGGAACTTCATCTTACTTACTACACCTTTCATTTTCTTTCTTCCTCCTAGTCATACAGACACTTCTCATACCGCCTAAGACTGGGAGGTAAGTTGCGCACATGACACTTCTTCAAGGAAAAGAAAACAGCTAAATATGACAAAAAGTCTGAGAAAGAAAAGCCAGCCTTACCGCCCCCTCTGTACCGATTAATTAGTAACGACACTAAAACATCCGATCCGCAACACTTAATTCCAGCAGAGAGTCCTATCCCTAGAGCGATCCTACTCGATATTTTAGATATATACACTAATCATAGGGATCCTGACCTAGCAACAATCTTCACACCGTGACACACTCTCTTATAAACATCCCAATATCCTTACAATGGTGTCATCCCCTTGCCCAGTGGGGGCCACAACCATGCCCCCAATACAACAAAACCCCCCGCCATTCACCATTATTATGCACCTTTATTCTCGCCTCTGTCAAAACGCATTTCTCGGGCTTCTCCAAGTAACACATCCCAGTATCCTACCACTGCTACTCCAATCCAACTTGAAATACCTGTCGACTACCCCCCCACGCCGTTGGTCGCGTTCCCAACACACTCGCGCACATATACATCCGCTACCAACCGCACTATCATTCATACCTTCCACATGACCAAACCATCTCGACATACTTTTCATTTATTCTCTTCATTTACCCCTTTCTTCACACCACACAACTCTCTAATACGTTCATCCTCATTTTATCAATTCTTCTCACACCTAGCATGCCCCTAAGATTGTCCATCCTGAACACATTGAACTTTAGATCTATTACTTCTTATTCCAGACCATAGTCTCACTACTAACAATAGCACAGGTAACAACAAACCCTCATGTAAGACCCTAGCGCACTCCAGGCCTAGTCCTTTTACATTCACCAACGATTTAATTGCACCAGCCACCTTCCTGCCATTCACAACTTTCCTACTACACTCTGCATTTTCATCCGGTTCCCTTCTCATCCAACACATACCCTAAATATTAAAATTCAGGACACATGTCCAGCTGCCTCACCATCTAGACATAACTCTCACTATGCTTGAGGACTTCCTCACTCACAACCATACATAGCTTTACTCTTATCTACGTTTTACTTTTCAAAACCCGCTCGTGCGTCATACACTTCACACCACCCTGAAATGCACCTTCCAAAGAAGCACTCTCTACATTCTCTACCATATTTTCTCTCACTCACTATCAATGCGTGCGTGTCAGACTCTGTCACCACGACTTATCATAACCCTGAGCACCGACAGTGAGCACACGCGCGCCCTCTCGCTTCCACTCAGCTGCCATTCTGTCGGAAATCCAATATCGACTGTAATAACATAACCGGACATCTTCCTGCCACCCCACCCTCTAATTCTTTCATAAAACCCCATCCATATACAAATGAATAACCAAGAGACAGTAACACAAGGCCTGCCTCACTCCGCTCTTAATACTAAACCAATCACCATTGACACCATTTATTCTTACCCACACGCTTCACCTATCGTCATACATACTTTTGATTCCATTAAGAAGAACTACCACCAACACCATATATCACTAACACCTGCCATAGAGTCTCCCTATTAATCCTGATCATAACGCCTGGTTTGCAAATCCATAAAACCTAAATACAAGCAAGTTATTCATCTCCTATAACACTTAAAACTAATTCCCCTATAATTTCTACAGTTCCCCGTTTATCTCCCTTACCCTATATAAGGGCTACATATTACTGCTCTCCTCCAATCCCTCGGGGCTATCATACCCTCCATAAACGCTTTATTACACAACTTCCAAATCCAATCAATCACCATCTCGCTGCCGTTCTTGATCATTTTCATCCAGTAATTTCATTCATACCTGCAGATTTACCATTCTTCAACTTTCTCACTTCTCCCTACTACCTCCTCCTTGCTAATAACATCCCCAAACATACCCTATTGCCTATCTCTTCACATCAAACACCCACACACATTCCCACTATCACCTCTTCATTTACTGCCAATATTATGGCAGATTTCGAAGGTGTCCTCTTCCACACCCCCCCCTCACACTCCATGTCATCAGTTACAAAAAACACCAATAACTATTCATTATTCTAAGCAGGTTCCCCTTATTTCTCATTCTTAACCTTTCGCGCTTCCTTCCAGAAGAGCTTCTTATTCCCTTGTAAGTCCCCATTCATCTTCCTTTCCAAACTGTTTTCATTTACCTCTTCGTTTCTCCTACGTATTCACCTTTTAGTATTTTTTTCCTCCTATATAATTCAAGCATCTTTCTTTTTGAAACTTCATCATCATTTGCTTTTAGTATACATTCAACCACGCTTCTTTTTTTAACTTTTTGAATTAAACCGCTTGCATCACCTCTTCATTCCACTACTCACTGTTAACATTCTTATTTCCTACTTTAGCACATCCACATACTTCTTTTGCACTGCTAACAACTGCTTCCTTCATTTGCCCCAGATTTGTTCATTCAACTTGTTCACATTCAAACTGATTTACGTTAGCGAGCGCTCTTACTTACTTATCCTTATTACCTTGTTATTCTCACTCTTAATTTTGCCCACTTCCTTCCGTATCACCTTCCTCTCCATCCAGCCCCCAATAACTAATTTTACATAGAACAACATAATGATCCGATAATCCCCATTCCTAAACCCCTCACTGATTTAACAACCAACACATATTTAAACATCTCCTTCTTTAACCAACACAAAAATCAATCATATTTTTCACTTCGAAACCACCTCTACCTACACCAACTCTAGTATAGTTATGAACTCTTGTGTTTAAAGAAAGATTACTTACACATAGTACCTCTCTCCTCACAGAATCAATCACCTTCCTACCATTCTCATTTCTTCCCCACCACCCCAAAAACCACCTGTTATTTACCATCCCTTTTTTTGATCACCTATCCAACCATTCAGCTCCCCCAACACTACCAATCTGAACTCTCCTACTTATATATTATATATATATATAATATATATATTAAATATATATATATATATATATATATATATATATATATAGAATATATAGTATATAATATATATATATATTATAAAATAATATATTTATATATATATATTATGTATATATAAATATATATATATATATATATATATATATATAATATATAATATATATATATATATATATATATATATATATATATATATATCATATATAATATATATAATATATATATATATATATATATATATATAAAACTATATATACTATATATATATATATATTATATATATAAATAATATAATATATATATAATATATATATAATATATATATATATATATAATATATATATATATATATATATATATTTGACTATTTTTTTGCTTTTTTTTTTTATAAATAAAAAGTGTTCACACCGCGAGCGGGGCATAGCACCTATCAAGGCAGGGGAACTTTCTAGTAATTTCTACTAGGATGCCGAACTAGGATTCGAACCGGCGACCTTGCCATGCGACTCCGTCGCCTTCCTACGTTTGGGAGCCACGATACTATATATATATATATATATATATATACTATATAAGTAATAATATATATAATATATTATATAATGGAGGGATATAATATAATATAATATATATATAATAGATATAAATATATAAATATATATATATATGCGAGAGTAGAGTGTGAGTGTGAGTGTGTGTTTGTTAGGGAAAGCACTAACGATCTTGGCGTATTCATGGGAGTTCGAGAAGAGAAGTGATCGAAAGACCACGTAGAGTGATCTGTAAAGAAAGCTCTGATTAGTGAAGAGAGAAACTAGTGCCGTAGGAAGGTGGTTAGAAGAGTATGGTGGATCAAATCTTACATTGAAACAAATGATTGAAAGAAAAGTGAGACGCTAAGAAGAATTCACAAAATTGCATATTTAGGCTTTTATGGGAGTTGTGTGCAACCAGCTAGTATTATAGAGTTAATACGGAAGCGTTATGGCAAAAAATGTGGTAGTGTGATATATAGTGTGGGTGATAGGCTTCTGAATGGAATCAAAAGTATGGTATGACGATATGAAGCGCTTGTATAGAATAATTAAGGTGTCAATGGAGATTGAGTTTAGATAATAAGCGGAGGAGACAGCGTTGTGTTGTGTTATGTCTTCCTTGTGTATATATCAAAATTTGTCTAGAGAGAGGGTTATGAAAAGAATTCAGAGGTAGAAGATGGAAGGAAAATTGGTGTTAGAAGATGGAGAAATGAGATGAGTGAAGGGTGCCCCTACCTGATTATATGCGGATATTCGCGTTCTGTGTGTCTGAACGAATAGAGTTTTACAGAGGATTGGGGGGTAGAGAGATTTGGGCCGGGTTGTAAAAGGAGGGGGTTTGATAGTAAAACGTAGCTAAAAGTAAGGTTATGGTTGGTGAGTGAGGACAGTCCCTCACTCCTCAGTGTGGAATTATGTTTTGAGATGGTGAAGCAGCTGGAACAAAGTGAGTTAAAATTTAGGGATGTGTTGGATTGAGAAGGGAACGGATGAGATGATGCAGAGTGAGTAGGAAAGTTGTGAATGGCAAGGAAGGTGGCTGGGTGCAATTAAATCGTTGTGAATGTAAAGGGACTAAGTCTTGAGTGCGCTAGGGTCGTACATGAGGGCTTATGTGTTGACCTGTTTATTTTATTATAGTAGTGAGACACGTTGGTGAATCAAGAAGCTACAGATCTAACAGTCTCGTGTTCAGGCCATGGACCAATCCTTAAGGGCATGCCTTAGGTTTGCAATTGATCAAAGCGAGGGATATGAAACGTATTAGAGAGTGTGTGGGGTGAAGAGAAAGGGGTAAATGAGAAATAAATGAAAGTAGTTGAGATGGGGCTGGTCATGTGAAATGATGAATGGTAGCGGTTGGTTAACCCAGATGATTATCGGCGATGTGTGTGGAACCCGACCGGCTGGGAACCGCAAGAGAGAAGCACCTGGGATGACCGAGTCGGTACCAAATGTATCTGAAGGAGAGAAATGTAGAGGTTTGCACATAGGCGAGATAAAAGGTGCATTAATAGCGAGTGAAGGCGGACAGAGTTTTGTATGGGCATGCACTGGTTGTTGAGCGCCAACCTGGAGCCAAGGGATGAACCCTTACATTGAACGATTTACCAATAAGTGAGGATCTGCGTTCGCTCAATAGTCCCATTGAGATCTCTAGGGCGGCAATTTTCTGTCTTGTTGCACGTGAGTTCTCACTAATTAATGGTACAGAGGGGCGGTAAGGCCTGGCTTTTCCTTTCGACTTTTGCCATATTCTGTTCTTCTACTGCTATTCTTTTCCGATGCACTGACACGCATGGCGCTTACCCCCAGTATTGTGTGCAAAGAGGAAGATAATATAAGAAGAAGAATTATATTAATATATATAAGTATCTATGTATCTATTACAACAGGTAGGGTAGGTAGGTATTAATATATATCAATCAATATATATATATAGATATATAGCTAAGATTTTACTCTGTTTCTCAATATACTTGAAATGGTACAGATACGTTAGAGCATGATTTTTTTTGACATGTTCAATGTACTATTAAATATGACACTTTATGATTTTTGTCTAAAGAGGCTCAGGGATGTAATGATCCCTATTATGGGTTCATGGTCTTGTATTACGAAACCCGACATAGCATAGTGGATTAAGAACTAAAATACTAGAGGGAAGTTGTGTCTATCTCCCAGACTTTCCCCCCAACATTAGTGTGTGACTTGCCTTACTCGGAATCTTTAATTTAATTCTTCTTTCTCATTTCCCTTATTTTTCCAATATATCTCTAATCTACATCTTTCCCAAACCCCTTTCCAGCACCATAGTTCGTTATCTATCCAGTTAGTAAACTGAGTTTGTGGTTCCCCTACCTTCCCTAATTTATACTCTACGAAATGCTCATGCATGCCTCGAATTTCTTGGTTGCTCCATGTTTTAGCACCCTATCCTCAGTTATAGGATACAAGGAACGCGGTAGCAAATATAATTATATTTATTAATATTAATTTAATAATATATATAAGTATATAAATATATATATAATTATTATATATATATATATATATATATATATATATATATATATATATATATATATAATATATAATATATATATATATATATATATATAATATATTAATTATATAATATTTATATAAATATAATAATATATATATATTATATATATATATATATATATATATAGTAAAAAAATCAAGACTATACTAAGAGTAAAAATCCCTCTTTTCTCTTTCCCAAATAAAAGGTGAGAAGTGTATGCAATAATAGAAGTCCACATCCTTATATCGGTTTGGTAATTTTTTATTCCTTCGAAAACATGAGTAACTGCCTCACACGATAAAAAAATCGGATGTTATCGCTGGTTAAACACATTTATAATATAATTATTATATATAAATAAATATAAGTATATATTATAGATTTTATTATATATATACAAAAACAATATAAAATAATAAAAATAGATAATAAGATATATCATAAATAAAATTTGAACGGTATATAATATGTAATAAGAGTATAGGTTAGAGGGAAAGTATAGTATAGGGTATATATATACTAGACCACCCATTATCCAGGGGGAACAAAATATACTGATAACACGATGATTATAAAAAGTACACACACCCCACTTAGATAACACCTTACAGAGCATCCCTGGAGCTACGTCGGATATTCCCTGTGTGGCGGAGGCGGAGAAAGAAGTCTCCCAAACATCAGTATTAGTTAAAATCGAGCGTGTATAGGAAGTCGACTAAGGGGCTGTGGTAGTTGAGGTTGTGCTCCTTTGCCATACCACCTATCGCTCTTGCTAGGACATCTGATGCATTGGCCTGCGAGATTGTTCTGATCGCCGAAACGACCTTCTAACTTTCGGCGAAATTGTATGAATCGTATGGGTACATCGATATTCAGAGGAATAAATGTTGAGGAGAAGAGAGAGAGGGATGGATGGATTAGAAAAGGCAATTTATTTGCCGCTTGTGACTGAAAACAAAGATGAAAGGAAAAGGTGAAATTGAGGGGTGTGATGTGAAATGTGCGTGCTGGTGTGGAAGAAAATGAGAGAGGTGTAGAAAGCGAGTTGGCAATTTTATGAGTGCCTGTGGTACAAAGCGTATGGTTGAGACGTGTGTGTGTGTGAATCCTAAATTCTAATGGTTAAATTAAGTGTGAAAGAAGGTCAAGTGTGTGTGGTTGTGACGTATGTCCATCTGAGGGAAACGTTGTATAGAGAGTACGATTTTTTGGGGATAATTTGATTGATGTTCTGGATGGTGAAGTAGGAAGGTTCAGATTGATAGTGTTTGCGGGCCTGAATGGTTGGATAGGTGATCAAAAAAAGGGATGGTATAACAGGTGGTTTTGGGTGGGGAGAAAATGAGAATGTAGGAAGGTGATTGATTTCTGTGAAGAGACAGGTATGTGTGTGTAAGTAATATTTCCTTTAAACACAAGAGTATCCACTTAAGTATACTAGAGTTGGTGTAGGTAGAAGTGGCATCATCGAAGTGAAAAAGTATGATTGATTTTGATGAAGATGATGTTGAAGTATGTGAAGTAATGTGTTGGATGGTAAATCCAGTGAGGGGTTTAGGAATGGGATTATCGTCAATCATTATGTTGTTCTATGTGAAATTAAGTAGTGGGGCTTGGATGGAGAGGAAGTGATAACGAAAGGAAGTAGGTAAAATTAAGAGTGAGAAGTTTAGTGAGCAAGGAGAATAAGAAAAGTATGTAAGAGCGCTTTCTAGTAAATCGGTGATTGAATGTGAACAAGTGATACTGAACAAATCTGGGGCAAATGAAAGTAAAGCAATTGATGGTAATATGTGCAAAGAAAGTCGTGTGGATGTGCTAAAAGTAAGAAGTAAGAATGTTAACAGCGATTGGTGGAATGAAGACAAATGTATGGAAAGCTGGTTAAAAGGTAAAAAAGAAGCGTAATCGTGGTTGAATGTACTAAAAGGTCAAATGATGAAGTTTCAAAGAAAGATGCTTGGAATTATATAAGGAGGAAAAAAAATACTAAAAGGTGTATACGTAGGAGAAAATCAATGCGCATAAATGAGGTGTATATTACAACAGTTTTGATAGGGAGTGGAGTGCCCAAATGAAATGAGACAATATAGAGGAAGGAATAGGAAGCTCTTCTGGAAGGAAGTCGCGGAGAGGGTTATAAGAAATTGGGATGTGATAAGAAGGGAATCTGTATTATATAGTAAATAATGTAAATAGGGATGGTTAGCTTGTTTGTACTGATTGAATATAAGGATGAGTGAGGGGTAGTGTTATGGAAAAGTATAAATAACACTCGAAAATCTGCCACTAATAATTAATTAACAGTTAATGATAATTGGTATTATAATGTTTAGTGAATGTGTGTGGTTTGATGCGTGCAAGAAGGAATAGGTATTTTGGGGATGAGGTTATAGTAAGGAGGAAGTATAAAATGTGATTAAGGTCGTGAGAAAGTCTTGGGTATAAATGGAAACAGGTAAATCTGCAAGGTATAGAAAAAATATAATTACTAGTTAAATGATCAAGAGCGGAGGCGAGATGAATGGTTAGATGATTGGATTTGGAAGTTGTGTATGTAATAAAGCGTTTATGGAGTACGGATGTATATATAAGTTGACAAGATGTAGAGAGTGAAGAGCACGAGGAGTAATAACCTTGTTTATAAAGGCTTAAGGGAGAAAAAGGGAACTGAAGAAATTTATAGAGGATAAGTTTATTGAGTGTTGTAGGGAAGAGCTATATCTGTTATTCTGTGGTCGAAAAAGCTGCGATCGAGAGGACTGAGGACCTGAATATGGCATAGTGGAAAAAACAAGGCGATGGTCCTTTAGAACAGCATCAGGTAGCAGAGCAAATGATTGGATCCAAAGTCTTTAACATTGAAAACAAATGATTGAGAAAATGAGGGAGAAGAAGCAATAAATTAGTATTTAGAGTTTTATGAGAATAACAACAGCGGTAAGATAGAGAGTAAATAGGGGAGCTATTTATGGCAGGGATATTTTAGTGGATATATGGTTGAGGTGTAGAGGCTCTGGAATGGAATCAAAAATAGATTAGATGACGATAGTGAAGCGCTGTTGTAAGATAAAATGGTGTCAAATGACGGAGAGAGTTAGGGAGATAATAAGCGGAGAGAGGAGAGAGAGACGAGAAGGAGACAGGGTTCTGTTTAGTCTCCTTGGTTATTCAATGTGTATTATCGGGAGAGGTTCACTGAAAGAGTTCTATGTTTAAAGCAACGCAGGGAAAATGGTGTTAGGAAATCAATGGAGAATGGCAAAGACGGTGGCAGGTGC
>JABUQX010119128.1:0-15919 GCA_015478945.1 Trachelipus rathkii | reverse complement strand
GTGCTGCCAATGTAGATTGATGAGCAGTCAGCACAAGTGTTTTGTACACAACATTCAAGCGCAAGAGATCCATTAGTTTGTCTTTATGTAATGATGTATATGTATATATTAGTAACGTATGTTACATTTGCACAGGGTTGGCAAAGCCCACTGCCCGGGTAACCCAGGTAAAACCCACTGGGCTGGGTTTTCGGCTCCCCAAAATCCCACTTTGTCGTAAAGCGGGTTTTTTGCTATTTGATTTAGCTGGTGTTAATAACAAAAATATTTGAAATCATGTCTCATTATGTTTTGACACACACAGGGAATGATAAAATAAAACCTGCAAACTTATTTTTATGCAGTTTAATACTTGAGAAACAAATTAGGCAATGAAAAGGCCAAAAAATTAGTTAAATGTTACAGAATGTTGAAATCCAAGGATGAACATGATTGGTGAATGGTGATTTTCATATTGTGTTGGATGTTAAATTAGTCTTTATTGTTAAACTCAGGTAGCCTACTTAGTAACTAAAGTATTAAAGTATTAAACTGCATAAAAATAAGTTTGCAGGTTTTATTTTATCATTCCCTGTGTGTGTCAAAACATAATGAGACATGATTTCAAATATTTTTGTTATTAACACCAGCTAAATCAAATAGCAAAAAACCCGCTTTACGACAAAGTGGGATTTGTTGGGGAGCCGAAAACCCATGCCCAGTGGGTTTTACCTGGGTTACCCGGGCAGTTGTTTTTTTTTTGCCCAATTCTGGTGGAATTCGGCAATGTTTAAATAAAATTATACATTTTAACATCATTACATATATTTTGACAAGAGCTAATGGATCGCTTGCGCTTCGAACTGTTGGTGACAAACAATTGTTGTGAAGATTAAGTATAATTATATGTCTCAGATAAGCAACCACTTATGTTTATTTACTAATCTCAGTGAGTACAGAGAAGTTAGTCACCACAAACGGCAATTAACGCCTTCGTAATAAATCCGTCGAGTTAAATGAAGACCCACTAGAGAAGCGCGCAATTAAAGAACCACCACTCACTTAAGAAATTTAAATATTTTTGAATGATATATATATATTATTGTGCATTCTGAGAATCCAAATTTCTACATAACTTCAAACTCTCAATCCATCGTATCGTAATATTAAATCTCAATTAGAGGACAATAATTTTAATTCCATTTTATTCGATCACTGGGTACACATTCGAAGGTTATTTACCTGGTAAGCACTTTGTAATCATTTGCTGCTATTTAATGTATTAAATTTTATTCAACATCAATGAAAACAGAACATTTATGCACTATAAATAACTTCTAATTGATGTCAATCATATCTTTGAAAGATCTTGAAGAATGAATTGTTCTATGAAACAATGAGAAATACTGTTTATATTTTCTTTTTGTTATGGAAAACTTACTTTTAAAGTCTAATGTCTCCATTTCTACAATAGGCTATGAATATATAATTATATAATAATATAAATGAATAATAATATAATATAATATAGAGTATATAATATATAGTACTGATAAACTAATATATCTTCATATATAATATATATATATATATATATATATATATAATATATATATATATAGATATTGTATAAAAAAAATATTCTCTATATATATTCTCTCTATAAGATTTTTATATATTTGATATACAGATTATACAGATATTTAGGAACATCATTCTTTATAATATAATATAAACTATATAATGATATATATATATATTATATATATATATATATATCATATAGTATGGGCACGAGTCTTTGTTTTTCACCCAACAATTTCTCTATAGGCCCGATGCCCATTCTCCCGTAGAATACCATCGTTCCAACAATAGTGCTCGCTTATCCCGATTCCTTTGATCCGTCCAATTACTGCAACCATATTACCATAAGAATAATAAACATATATATAGTTTTCTCTATACCTATTAGTATATATATATATATTTTTATATATATATATATTATAGATATATATATATATTTAGTAGGTATATATATATACTAATATCAGCTGACTAAGTTTATTTTATTGCATATATATATACTACTACTATAGTATAATTATAATATATACAAACAGTATATTCAATAAACATTGGGCATCTAGTATGACAGGCTAGAATAAATGTATGGATAAATACTAGTATACCCATCTTAACTTATATAAGATATAAAATAAGTAATTCATAGCTAATATATAATAATTATATATTTTATATATATTATAGTAATATTAATAATCTATATTATAATTAGTATAATTACCATGATTTAATTATTATTATAACTTAATTATTATTAATATTATATTGATATTATATTATATTTAGTAACTTTTTTTAGTTATATATATACATATATTAGTATATATAATATATTATATCGATTATATATATATATGAATATAATATATATTATATATATATATATAATTAATAGAATATTTTATGTAAATTATATAATATAATATATAATATTATTAACTATTAAATATATTATATATAGGGATAATATTTTGTAAATTAAAAAATATATATTATATAATTATGATTCAAGCGTCAATTATATATATATAGTATTGTAATAAATACTATGTATAATACCGTGATACGAATAGTCATTCCTTTTAGTGTATTAGTATCATTATGTTTCATATCAGCCCATGTTCTACTTGGAATATGGTTGTATAGGTATCTACTGTGTAGGGTATATATATAGTGTATTGTGACCAAATGTGACCGATACTTCTTACTTTTGAGGTGAAAAATTATTGGAGACACTTATTTTAATTATATTAAGATATTAAGGTAAAATATTAGTGATCAGAACAGAAGTCCTTATAGGTGAGGATCAAGTAGTATTAAGTGAATTGATCTGAGATAGTCAGTTATGTGTTTTTTTTTTCCCCCCGCGGACTTCTTTTAACGATTCAGAATTCACTCTAATAGAGCGATCTTACTCACTATAGCTAGGGTAAATTTAAGAGAGAGTTTCCTGTCTCGGAGTAGTCGTTAGTCTAGAGAAAAATATTTATCTTTACTGCTTGATAAAAAGAACTAGTGAAAAGTATAGGAATGTTTGATATCAGATTATCAGCTATCTCCAACGCTTTTATTTAGATTAATATTGGATCCATATGTTATTTTTGTCTTTATCGTTTCTCTTCAGCAGTTAGAAAACTCATTGATGTTGAATAAATTTTAATATTATTATAGGATCTCGCAAGGAAATTGATTCTATAATTGTATAATACTTTTATTACACCAGTATGAGTCAGACCTTCGTGTGATTTTACACTCTTCATGATTTGTTACTATACTCATATAAATGCTGTGAGCATTAAGGAGTAGATATTAGCTCTCTTATGGTGTGACATTGGTTTTAGCCGTTCTTAAATGGATTTCATATGATTTGTAGATAGTTGTAAGGCGTGTGTCTGTTCGGTATATATAAATCACCTCTGATCCATGTAGAAATCGTACCGATTATGTGTGTTAGATGATCTCTGGCATGCATTCTACCGTATAACTAGTAGTCTTTAGTTTTATTATGGTCTCGCTCTCCTCACTGTCTGTATTTTATGTGTATATTGTATATTTATATTTTATTATAATTTCATAAAATTATGAAGAATTTCTCTGGGCCTCATAAATCGGTAAAAATGGTGAGGGTAGGTCTTTATTACGCCTGTCTCTAAATGCAGTTTAAGTTTCGCGTACGGGTAGAGTTATGAATAACTTGTATCTCTATGAGCCTGTCATTGTAGGTTATCGAATAACTTTTCATTACGCTAGTTACTTCACTCAGTAGATGTGTGCACATAAATACCCGTTAGAGGATAAGCGATGTGTCTGCCATGAATGATAATTATAGTCTCAAGCAGTTCTGTCTTTGTGGATTGCTTAGCTTCACAATAGTAAGAACAAAGCAGTGTCGCTTTGGTGTAATAACTAGAAAACAGCTAATCAGCGACAGATCAATCTAAGCGGAAGAAGTCAGTGCTCTAGTTTCTTTCTCTATTTGATCTAAACTTGTTATTATTCCGAAATCAACATCTCAGTATTGATGTGCATATTTCAGTACAATACCCGTATCATATCTGAATCGCATCTAGCGCATGACCTGTGCACTCGTAGCAGATATATAACCTTACTGGCTCTGTGCAACCTACGGTTTGGAGCACACGTGAGCCATCTTCCTCTCTCTTCCTTGCTCTCTCGGTACGCAGAATGAGTCTAACCGCTAAGTCAAAATTGCAATTCTTCTAGATCTCGTGATCTTTGCAGGCTAGTTTTATTCGATGCATTGCCTAACATTACTCCGCTCTTGAATACACATATTACCTGTCTTGTTGAAAGGGCTGTACTGGCTCGACAAGGTGAGTTTTACATATTCATTGGCATATATGGACTTCCATGGTCACCGAACTGCTATCATAAGCTACCAACAATTTCAAGTGTTCTGAATGAACTGATAAAGTCTTAACAAAGTCTTAAATCTTATTTAAGTTTGTACAATATTTTTAAAACCATTTACAGGTGTCCAAAAATCAATTTTTCGGAAAATTTGAACCTAATATCTCTGATGGGGGTAAGTGCTAAAAAGCTGGAAATTTATCACACATTATACTACTACCATAGATGTTCCTTCACCTGCAATATTGACTTGGTATTTGCTTGTTTATGAAGTAAATACAGCCATTTCAGAAAAATGCGCAAAAAAAAAAAATTTCAGTCTTTTTTATGATAGTTATTATTATCAGATTACTTATCAGTATCAAGACGAATACATAGACAAATGAATAGGTGGCTCTAGGAGAAATCGAAAACAATGATTAAAAAAATTTTCAATCTGTTAAGGTTAAATACTATACATAAGAACTGTTACCATTATATCTACTGTAAATGAACCAAGAATTACACTCAAATAACTTTTAAAAAAGTTAGTTATAGAATATAATATTATAACTATATATATTATATATATAATATATACTAATAATATCTTATATATTATATATATATATATATATTATATATACTAATACTTATAATAATAATATATATATATATATATCATATATATATATATAAATATATATATATATATAAATAGAACTAGATATAAGTATATATATAAAATAACATTGGATCTATTTCTTTCAATGCTTGAAAATTTGGCAAATCTCAAAAGTCACCAATATATTTCTAAAATTGCTAATAAAAATATTGAAAGAAAAGAAAAGAAAAACTTTCTGAAAATGAAGGCCCCCCCCCCCCCTCCCCCCCCCCCCCACCCCCCCCCCCCCCCCCCCCCCCCCCCCCCTTGAATCGTTGGCTGATTTTTGCCGAGAGACTACACGTACGTTATCCCAAGACGAATTCAAGTGGGTAATCTTTGGGTTCAATGACCACAAGCTATTTGCACCCATTTGTTCTATATTTTAGAGATGAAAATAGTAAATTAAGAAGCTCACTCTCTTTGGCTTTAAGTACGTAGCTACTTAGAGCACAACACATCAATTGTTCACGTCTTCCAAACATATGTAGTAAAATATATATTAAACAATTTGCCTAAAGTTGAAAAAGCTAGTATATTTTTCAGATGGAAGTTAAATCACATAAGAAATATAAAAAATTTTTTGTTAAACATTTGCCGATCACCAACAAACAGATTTCGGCCTTAACAAGCTGAATGCAGTCTTCTTTGCCATCTTGCTCACGCGGAAGAAAGATTGCTCCTGTGATGGGTTGGGGAACAAACAACGCGCGAGATTAAGCAAAGTCATGTCCATTACAACAGAACAGACAACACACCCAAATCTTTCAATATTAGACCCAAATATATTCATCTGCAGAAGAGAAAATAAGGAGGAACTAACTTATTTCTCGTTAAAAAGAAGACACAATTCATGAATACATATGAAAGACTTCAATTTAATTCAGCCCCACCATGGAACGAAAACCGACGATATAAAAATTGTTTAGAAGTATAAAGGAGCACATATGCCCTTTTCAAAATCTTTCCACTTTCAGAGAACATAATTAGGTGCTATATCCAACCTCAAAAACTGACGTTACGAAGACCACTGTGTCAGGAAAATTGTTTCATTAAGTGTAGAGATAAATGACACAGGTAGCTGCGTATATGATGAGCCACTGGGAAGGACGGGACGAAGAAATAAGTGTGGAGAACGATGATGTTTACATAAATATTATTATCATCCTTCCGGACCCAGAACTTCATTCAAGCGATGTTCAAATTGGCATCGGGTAAATGAGATGCCCACTGAAAAATATTTTTACGAAACTTTCTGGCTTGAAATAAAAATGTCATTTAAGGGCAGAATTACAACAGTCTCAAACAAGTTTCGCCGAAGAAAGCGCTCCTTCTTTCTGACATCAAACAAGATACAGCGCAAAAGTATATTTATATTATTAATATCATATAATATATATATATATATATAACCTATACTATGTATATATATATATATTATAATATATTAACTATATTATTACTACTATATATATATTCATATTATATTATACCTAATAACTAGTATATATAATAATCAATAACCTACTCACTAATATTACGCACAATATTATTATATTTTCAATTTTAAAGGTATTATTCGTCATGTCTTTCACGCATACTCCTACCTAGATCATACCTATTAATCATAATATATATAATAATACTAGAAGATAAGAAACTACAGACAATATTTATATAATATATATATATACATATAATATATATTATATAGGGTATATATATATATATATATTATATATAAGATAAAGTGATGGTCGCTGGAAACATCGCCCAGTGGGCAGGGCATTTATAAATTGGGCAATTTGTCCTAGGCATTTGCCCTTATCATAAATGCCCGCCCAAAAATAATAACATTTATAAAAACTATCAGTAAAGTATTAATATTGACTAGCATTTAAAAAAAAAAAACATTCAAGCATTATAGTTATTTCATTTTCGCATTGTATTAACTGTATTGCATTTTGTATTTATATAGGGCGTTCCATCAGCCCCAGACTCTCTCTCCCAAGTACTGTGGCTAGTAGTGCAATAAAAATGCACCGGAGCAGAAAAGTTAAAGGTAGTAGAGATGACGGAAAGTCGAAAATTCAATGCACAGCCTTACCGTCCCATTTATACCTTTAGTGAGAACTCTTCACAGTCAAAAAATCCACCTATAGCTTCACGGGACTTCGCAACAGACCCTCACAATGGCATCTCGTCAACATTAGAACATTAGAAAATAAAAAAGACAGAAGACACCGCTATGGGCTCTGTCCCAGTCAACACCAACAGAACGTCAATCCCACACACACACATGTTCAGCAAATTCAACAAAGCACCCTAGGGCGCTGTCAATTAACTACTAGTATACACAAGTTCTAAAACAATGATATGCATAATCACACAAAGCCACCCTAGGCTTGTCAATAACTTGCATAGTCATATACAAAAATTAAAAACTAAAAAGATAAAAAAATTATAGCTAAAGTACACGCCAACCACACTACAAACTTTAATAACCTTGTTATTGTCACATAGAAAATTAACTAATAAAAACTACTGTAACTAAAAATCCACTAATTTGGCTCAGTCAAAAATATACTATATGAAACCCAAACCATCCTTATACCTATCCTTAACACAGTCCTTTCTCTAAATGTTGTACTCGATCGTCTATCACTCAACAACCCCCTGTGCAAACCAATTACCAATTTAACAAAAACCCTATTGTGCTAATGAAGGCTTTCTTAAAATCGCGAAATGGCAATTGCTTTCTTCATTAATTTTCTTACTAAGCCCCCTGGTTCTCCCGTCCGTGCTCTACTATGAAGAACTTATTGGTCTTTTGAAGTTATAAAAATGTAAATATTTTGTAGACGTGTATCATATCCCTCTGATACATGGCCTTTCTACAGAAAAACATTCTAACTCCTTCAAGCCTCTCCTCATAGCTCTTACCCCAAACCCAGAAATCACCTTTGTGTCTCTACGTTGCACTCTCTTAGCATATCTAAGTCTTTAAATAAGGACCCAAACTTGGCACAATACTCTAATTACTGCCTAACATAGCTATTATCACAGTTTTTTTATAACGTTCCTTGCTCTGTGAACATCATTAACGATTTATTATGACCCAGCATCTTATTACCTTTCATTTCTTGTTTCCAACAATGGCTCTAGGCTTTATCTTTCAACATTACTGCTTATAATTTACACTTAAGATCTTTTTCTTGATCCACATACTCAAGCCCAATCCCCATTCGATATCGTAGATTAAAACTTTTATTTGAGGAACCTAGATAAAGAAACTTAATTCATTCATTCATCTTGCACTTATCTTGCGCCACCCAAGAGTTATATCAAGATCATTGTGAATTTAAATACATCCTTCACTATTCCCTACTGAAGGTAGCCACTTTGTCATCATCTGCAAACTTAGAACCTACACATTTAAGTCCTTGGTCTAAATAATCATTGAAATGGTTATGAGGAACAATCTACTATACCTCAGCACTTGAACCCTGTGGGACACCACTCTTCAACTATTTCCCATGATGACATGTGCATTTAGTTGTCACACAGTTTTTTATTCACAACCACTACTTTAATTCCAACCAGTACACGCCACCTATTTTTCATTGCAATAACTTCTTCATCAGCTGTATGTGGGGAACCTTATCAAAAGCTTTTGCTAAAGTCTAAAGATATATATCAAGACTTATCAAAGCTGTGATAAGTTCCCCACATAAGACTAATGAAGTTATTGCCCAAGCCCAGATGGGCCACAACCATACCCCCTCACAAACCCCAGAATTTCTATCCTATTATGCACCTTTTCTTCTCGCCTTTCACATTGCTCTCCTCCAGGCAATTCCTTTACTGACTCAGTCACTTTTTCTTCGATCTCCCAGCGAGTGATTCCCAGACACTCACCACTATAAATCCGCTTAACCAACCGCTATCATACATCCTTTCCTCATGACCAATCCATCTCAATGAAATTTCATTTATTCTCTCATTTCTGCCTTTCTTCACACCACACTAACTCGTCCTAATATGGTTCATCTTCTCATTTTATCAATTCTTTTCAAACTCAACAGGTCCCAAGATTGTCCATTGAACACATTGTACTTTAGATCTCATACCTCTTATTCCAGACAATTAAATAATTATATACATTAACACTGGTAACACATACCCTCGTGTAAGACCTAGCGTACTCAAGGACTTAGTCCTTTACATCCACAAAATATTGAATTGCTCCAGCCACACTTCCTGCCATTCACACTTTCCTAACTACACTCTGCAGCATCCATTCCCTTTTCATCCAAAATATATACTAAAATAGTAAAACTCAGACACTTGTTCCATGCTGCTCACCTTCTAACATAACTTCACACGAGGACTGTCCTCACTCACAGTCATAACCATTACTCTTATCTACTTACTTTCAAACCCTCCTTTTACACCACCCTGGTAATCTCTATACAATCTTCTTAAACTCTCAGATTTGCCACAAAACCCAAATCATTCGCATATATAGGGCACGCACCCTCCACTCCTTTCCATTCTCCATCATTCACAACACATTCCCCTGCCACCCCTACTCTAATTCTTCATAACCCCAATCCAATACAAAGTGAATAAAAAAGGAAGCTAACACAATCCTGCCTCACAGCTGCTATTAATATAAAACCAATCGCTTTCAACTTCCACTTTCAACATTCATCACACGCTTCACTATCGTTATACATTACTTTTGATTACCATCTCAGGAAGCCGTACCAACAACACCATAATTTCACTAACACCTGACCACAGATAATTCCCTATTAGTCCTATCATACACCTGTTGCAATCCATTAAACCTAAAATACAATTTATTATTTTCTTCTTTTGAATTCTCTCTTATTCGTGTCAATGTAAAGATTTGATCCACACCATCCTCTCTACCACTTCTAAATTGCACCTTGTTCTCCACCAATCAGCCCTTCAGTCACTCACGCGCTTTTTGACCAAAATACCAGTTTATATCTCCCTACAACACTCATTAAGCTAATTCATCTTATATCCTACAGCTTACCAGTATCCCTTTACCACTTATAATTACTTTCCTGTCTCCCAATCCCTCGGAACTTAACTCCATATACGCATTTGTTACCAACTTGTCCAGAATCCAATACAATCACCATCTCGCTCCATTCTTGATATAATTCACCATAATTTCAATCTATACTTTCAGAGTTTACCATTTTTCAACGTTCTCACTCTACCCATTACCTCCTCTTTACTAATAACCTCATCCCCGAAATACTTATTTCTTCTTATGCATTATTCAAACCAACACACATCACTATCATCTCTGCATCAGTGCCTTTATTACTGCCAGATTTTCGAAGTGTTCCCTCCACACCCCTTACATTCATTTCATCAGATACCGAAAGCACCCATCCCTATTTCTTATTCTAAGCAGATTCCCCCTTATTCTCATTCTTTAATTGTATACTTATAATTATATTATACTTATATAATATATATATATATATATATTAAATTATATTATATATATAATATTTAATATACTAATATATATATATATATATATATATATTATAATATTACTATATGTAATATATATATATATATATATCATATACGGTATATTTATATATAATAACTATATATATATATATATATATATATATATATTATATATATTATATATAAATACTATATATATATATATATATAATATATATATATATATATATAATATACTATATATCATTTAATTTTTGAAGTATAAATGCCCAAATTGGACAAATGCCCAGATAAAAATGCCCAGGGCATTTGCCCAATTATTAAGTGTCCGTTAGTTACACGTGGACTATATATATTATTATATATATTATAGAATATATATATATATACTTATATATATATATATATATATATTAAATATAGATATACTATATATATATATATCTATTATATACTATACTTATATATATCTATATGATATATATATTTCAAAAGGTATTCTACTTAATTTTGTCATTTACATGTTCGAGATATTTAATAGTACATTCATTATGTATATCTAACCCTTAAAATTAAAAGGTTTGTTTAACATTCGTCAGTCTTCACCAAGTTGTTCCAGTTGGTCCGGTAGAGGTCTCTGCTATAATCTCTTTGAGACTTAACAGATACTCATCATAACAGCAGCTTTAAAAAAAAATAGTGTTTTTTTTTGCATTTTTGAATGGCCTGTATGTTCTTAAACACAAGCCAAAATACCCAAAGCTCAACTATGTGGCAGGTGAAGATACATACTATGGTTTGTAGTTTCAATGTGCTGAAAATTTCAGATATTTCTAGACTTACCCGCATCAGGATATTAGGTTCAAAGTTTTACAGATTTTCTGAAATTAATTGAGTTGTGGACTCCTGTAAATTGTTTTAAAATAATTATTACCAAACTTCAAATCAGATTTACAGTTAAGAACCCTACTTTAGTATTGTATCTCACACCAAAAATTTCTTTATATCGTCAAATTATTCCTTCTTTTACATAATACACCACCGAAAATGGAATATTTCTACGATTTTTAAACACAATTTTTCGGATCATAGATTCATGGGTTGAAAATATTATCTTGTCCCAAACCAAAACAGGAAGAAGGCCAAATGTACCTTTAAGTATCCCTAACAAATATCACTCTCTATGAAATGTGGTATAAGAATTACCAATATGGAGATATCACTTAAAATGTTACCTCTATTAAGTGATAAATATTTTGCTCCACCTGGTCAAACATTTTGGCTCACACTGTTACAACCAGAGTAAATCTACAAAAACGCAATCAGGTGGTTCTGAAATCTTTCACAGGGTAATTAACGCCACTGCAAAAGTATAATAAGCTCTTCAAAAATTATCGAAGTGGCCAAACTTCCAATATTTTGGTACGCAAAAAATGGATAGATCCATATATATATTCTTACCACCACACCATTTTCAAAAATATAAAAAAACAGCAAAATTTACTTAAATTTAAACCATCCTTTTCATATTTCAACTGTTTTACATAAAATCTTGCAAAATTTTAAATTTATTTAGTCTTCAAATAAAATCGTCTGAGGAGGGTTCCAGAAAATTAAAGACCGAAAGCTTACGAAATTTAACATCTTATGAAGAATGTTGTAAAAACTTTTTAAATCAAATATATAACTAAGCGCCTTCTATTATAATATATATATTAATATAAATATATCATATATATATATATTATATATTACTATATATATAAATTATATAAGTAATATAATATATATAATATATATATATGATATATATATATAATTCAATTAAACAAAAATATTTTGAAAAGAGATGCGGTCTAAATATTTTGATTCTGAAGATATTTAACTTTAAATAAATAATTACATCTAATGTATTTAACAGAATTATATTAGTTTCCTTTTCCGAATCGTTTTATATATCAATTTCGATATTTGTTTGTTAAAAACTCTGTAAAATTATTAATTTGGCCAATCTCAATATTAATTTGAAATTCATAGTAAATACAAAATAAAATTGATGATATTTGAGGTATGTTTAATATTTTGCATCAATTTATAACGCTTCTTAATGGAATTAAAAATATATATTTTTTTTAATTTGTTTGCATTTAACCCTCATTATTTAGTGTTTAAATTTACAGTTTAACCCCGGTAGAAACCCCGGTGTTTGCCTGACTTTTTGCTGGCCGGGGTCGCTAAATAAATGCGGTGCGTGGCCCCGTCGTTCAGTATATATATATAATATACTCTCTCTATATATATATATATATACGTATATATATATATTATAAATATATATATATATATACTATATATATATATAATAATCCATATTATTTATATATATATATATATACATATATATATATGAAAATTAAAATAATGAATTGACAATTTGAAAAAGAGATTGATTTATTTTATATCTCATTCTTGTCAGTCATTCCGCATCAATAGAAGACTGGACGCTTCGCCACTGATATACGTATAATATATATTTACTATAGATTATATATACTATAATATAATGTATCATTATATATTAGTATATATATTATAATATATATATAGTATATTATACCAATATAGACATAAACATCACCTACCTCGCTTTGCACCTAGATGAGCTATAATAAATATATATATATATTATATATAACTATATTAATATAATATTAATTATATATATATATAAATGTTGAGGAGAGACGGTTAGATGGATGGTATGGTAGAAGGTCAAAATTTGATTTGCTCAGACTGTGACTTAAAACCAAATGATGAAAGGAAACGTGTAAAAATGAGTGGTGTTGGTGTGAAATGTGTGTGTGCTGGTGTGGAAAGGAATGAGAGGGGAGAGAAGAGTTGCAATTTGATTGAGTGACCTGTGCGCTAAAAGCTATGGTAACTTTGTGTGTTGAGCTCCAGATTCTAATGGTTAAATTATAGTTTGAAAAAGGTCAAGGTATGCGTGGTTAGGACGTATAGTCTCATCAGCTCTCTTGTTCATGAAGGGAAATGTTGAGAGAGCACTATTTTTCGGATAATCATGAATGATGTTTTTGGGATGGGCGTTGAGTAGCGAAGCTTCAGTAAGATTGTGGTGGCGGACCTAAATGGTGGAATAGGCTGATACAGAAAAGAGATGTTGTAGCATTATAACCAGGTGGTTTGGGGTGTTGGAGAAAATGAGAATGGTAGGAAGGTGATTGTTGTCTGTGAGGAGAGCAGGGTATGTGTGTAAGTAATCACTTTATTTAAACAACCAAGACTATCCAATAAGTATACTAAGTTGGTGTAGGTAGAGATGGTATCGAAGTGAAAGTATGATTGATTGTGTGTGGTGAAGAAGGAGATGTTGAAATATGTGTTGGATGTAAAATCAGTGAGGGGATGAGGAATCATTATGTGTTCTATGTAAATTAAGTTAGTGGGAGGCTTGGGATGCGTGAGAAAGGTGATACGGAGAGAAGTGGCTAGAATTAAGAGTGAGAAGTATTAAGTGAACAAGTTAATAGGATAGTATCCATAAAACACTCGCAAATAAATTCAGTTGAAGGGACACAACGTATGAAAAACTGAACAAATCTGGAGCAAATGAAGGAAGTCGAGTTAGCTGCAAAGAAGTATGTGGATTGTCTAAAGTAGGAAAGTAAGATGTTAGAGGGAATGGTGGAATGAAGAGGTAATGCAAGCGGTAAATAGTAAAAAGAGACGCGTGGCTGAATGTACTACAAGCCAATGATGAAGTTAAAAAAGATGTTTGGAATAAAAAAAGAGGAAAACAGAAATACTAGAAGGCGCATGCGTGAGAAATGAAGAGGTAAATGAACAGTTGAAGGAGATGAAATGGCGGGGACTTACAAGGCCATAAGGAAGCTCTTCTGACAAGAAAGCGCCGAAAGGGTTAAGAATGAAGAAATAAGGGAACCTGCTCCTTTAGTGCTGACTACAATTAACACGATAGGGATGCGTGCTTCTCTGTACCAACAAGATAACATGAAGTGTGAAGGGGAGTGGGAAAGAAAACTTTGAGAATCTGTATAATATTAACAGTAATGATTAGGTGATAGTGAATGTGTGTTGGATTTGATGGTGCAAGAAGGAATAGGTATTCTCGGGATGAGGTCATTAGCAGGGAGGAGGTATATGTGTGAGGTGAGAAAGTTGAAGAATGGTAAATCTGCAGGCTTAGATGAAATTACCCTCGTGAAATGATAAGAGATGGGAGGCGAAGATGGTGATGATTTGGATTTGGAAGTGGTAATAAGCGTTTATGGAGGTTATATTTCCGAGGGATTGGAGGAGAGCAAGTAATAGTACCCTTATAGTAAGGGTAAAGGGGGATAAAAAGAACTGTAGGAATTATAGAGGATAGTTTATTGCAGTGTTGTAGGAGATAATGCAGGCGATTTTAGCTTCGAAAGAATGCGTCGATGGACTGAATAACTGATTGGTTGAATCACAAGGTGCAGTTTAAGAGTGGTAGAGGACGTGATCAATCTTTACATGACACACACAATGACTGAAAGAAAGTGAGGGATAAAGAAGAATTAAATTGTATGTGGTCCTTTATGGTTTGCAAGGCGATTATAGGATAATAGGGAAGCTCTATGGCAGGTGCTGAGTAATATATGGTGTTGGTGGGGGAGGCTTCTGAATGGAATAAAAAGTATGTTCGACAGGATAGTGAAAGCGTGTGAGTAAGAATAATGGTGTGCAAAAATTGATTGGTTAATATTAACAGCGAGTGAGGCAGGGATGTGTCATGTCCCCTTGGTTATAATTTGTATAGGGATAGGGTTATGAAGAGTTAGAGATGAGGGTGGCAGAAAATGGTGTTTAGAATTTGATGGAGAAGGAGGTAATCGGAGGGTTGCTCCTACCTGTTTTTTTGCGATGATTGTTTTTGTTGTGATGGTGAATCTGAAGAGAGTTTGAGATATTTGGCATAGAGAAATTTGGCAGGTGTGTAAAAGGAGGTTTGAAAGTAAACGTGAATCAGAGAAAGAAAGGTTAGGCTGTCAGTGAGACAGTCCTCAGTTGCTGAAGTTACGCTAGATGCTTGAGCAGCTAGAACCAAGTGTCTGAGTATTAAATATTTAGGATATAGTGTTAGATGAAAGGAACGGATGATGCAGAGGTAGTAGGAAATGTGAATAGCAGGAAGGATAGCTGTGCAATGAATAATCCTTGGTGGATTGTTGAAACGGATAGTCTTGAGTGCGCTAGGGTTTACATGAGGGTATGCTGATACCTGTGTTATGTAGAGATGAGTGA
>JABUQX010119127.1:0-23586 GCA_015478945.1 Trachelipus rathkii | reverse complement strand
TTTTCTTATTTCTTTCTATGAAATAATAAATCATTGAGTGTTAATTTATTAAAAGATGCTATAATTTAATTTCCCTTTTAATTAATTTAATATTCCTATTTAGCCCATCCACCCCTGGTCCGAGTTTGCTTTACGACCCGCAACTCTTTCGGGCCTTCGTCATCGCTTTGAGCGGCTTTATACCTCCCCACACCCATAGAACTAGTATAGTCAAAAAAGCGTGTCACAGCCAGTTTGAACCACATCCTTATTTACATTTGCGGTGTTTGTTTATCCCCTGAGGGCCTCCACTCAGTCAGACTTATTCCCTCCACGATCTCCATCTTTGTCACTCCCAACTCTCTTTACTGCAGGACAATCTTGCTCAATCGACCAGTTAAGTTTTGACGACCATTCATTCGGTCCTCTTCCTCGATTCTGTTGCTGTCACGTATGCTTCACGTGTTGCCATCCTGTATAGTCACACTACTGCAGATTATCTTTCCTCTAATTGCCTGCTCAATGGTGAGTTTACTAACGTGTTCCCCAACATTGCGTAGTCGGGTTTTAATGTTTTGGAAACATGGTTTTGCCAACAAAAACAGGTTGTTGAGGTACTCGATTACAACCATTTAAGATAGGATTGGAGCAGGATGCGGATGTTTGGGATGATGGTATACTTTTGACTAAGCCAAATTGGCCGGTTTTTAGTTATAAGCTAGTTATTAAGCAGTTAAACTAAATTTTATAACTATAACAAAGTTATTAAAGCTTGTAGTGTTGGTTCATTACTTTAACTAATTGTTTTTTCTTTTAGTTTGTGACTGTAGCGTATGCTAGTCAGTTATTGACAGAACCTAGGGTGGCTTTGTGGATTTTTGCATGTTTGGTGGTTGGTTCTATTAGTTTGGAGACTGGGACAGTCTCGATAGCCCCATGTGACTTCTTACTGTCTTCTATATTTCTGATGTTTACATCCCTGTCCACATTGCTCTTTTCTAAACAAAATTAATATGGTTGTAACAGATTCTTCTACTTCTATCCTTTTAGACATAAGTAAAGCGATTTATAGCGATGGATCGTAATGGCCGCAGAGTTTCCCTTCTGAATTAGCATTATATTTCGTTATATCATTAAAAATGGCTTTAAATAAAAGAAAATCAATTTTAAAAAAATACACAGCAAACGTTACAAAATGTGTAAGTTTAATAAACTAAAAAAAATCGATAACTTAGTACAATTTCTGACATTTTCCATTCAAATTTACACCCAAAATCTCATTAAGAATCTACCAATAGTATGCTACTAACCATTGAATTGTTTAATACTGGTTAATGAGAATGCCATTTGAAGTTAGTGTGACCTTTTCTTAACCCATCTCATATCAAAATTTTTTACTTTTAAGATTTTGGTAAAGAATTGTGTAGTAAATTGTTCTTGATTTGCTTTTAGAAACCTTTTTTTATTTTTAATTTTATAAATAAACATATTCTAAAACTTTCAAGTATTATATGAATACGATTAAAGTCGAGAAAATTTGAGCGTTGAATTTAGTACTAAAGAAGTAGTTCATTATAATTACGGTTAAATTGATCTGCAACTTCTTCTTAGTTTTGTTTTCAAAAATGGAACCCTACTTTTATCAAATTTTTACAGATATTAATGAAGGAGTGTTGATTGAGGACCAAGGCAAGCAAGGTTCTTTGAAAAGTGGATCTCAGAAGTCAAGATCACCGATGAATAAGATTGAGTATGAAAAGTTGAAGAAATTCAGTTGCAATCTCTGTGATGCTAAATTTCAATGCAGAAGGAATTTAAGAAGACATGGGCTTATCGATAACCAATACAAAATTGATTTAAATGTCTGAATGCAACTTTGAATGTAATTCTGTCAATGATTCTTAAAATGTCATTGCTTAATAGCATTCAATTTTCAATTATTTAAATTGCTTTGAGTGCATGCTAATGAAGTAAATAAAAAGGAAGCTTAAAAGGCACATGCTCAAGCATGGAAATATCAAAGTTATTTAATTGTGCTGAGTGCAGCTATGTGTTAATCGCAAAATAGAACTCCAACGTCACATGCTTATTCATGCAAAAATAAAGTTATTCTGGTTAAAATGCTCCTATGTGTGTCTATGAAAATGTAATCAGAAAATACACCTAAAATTAACATATGCTTAGTCATAGGAGAGCGTAAAGCTTTTAAGAACTGTCTGAGTTTAGGTTTGAAAGAATTACAAAGACAGCTTTAAAACATCACATGCTTGAGGCATGCAAATATAAAAAATTTAAATGTGGCAGCAGTGTAAGCTATGAGATGCTATTGCGAGACCAAAGGATGAAAAGTCACAATGCAAGTTAAATCATACAAATATAAAATTATTTAAATGTTCTGACTGCACATTTGAATGTAATCGTAAGAAGCTTGAAGTTTCCATATGTCTTAATCAGTAAACATATAAAATTTTTAAGTGTTTAATGTAGCTTTGAATGTATGAAGAAAAAAGTTTAAAAGAAGACACAGCTCAGACATGCAAGTAAAAGCGTTTTAAATGTGCGAGTGTGGGACTATGAATGTAACCACACAATCGTGCTTAAAAAGACAGCATGCTTATTAAGCCATCACAATATAAACTTTTTAATGTGTTCACTGTAGCTATGAATGTATCAAGACAACATTAAAAATTGCATATGCTGTAAGCAATGCAGAATACAAAATTAGATTTAAGTGTTCAGAGTGTAAGCTTTGAATCAAGTTACAAAAGGTGTTTTAATATAGATCACAGCAATTCGACTGCAAGTCAAAAACTTTATAAATGTGCAGAATGTAAATATGATTCTGATAATTAAAATAAAATTAAAAATTACATTTGCTGCAACATGAAATTTATGAGTTGAGCCGATTAATAGGCAAGCAATCGGTAATCGGCCATTTTACCTATTAATCGTGATTGACCAAAGTCGATTAATCGGCCTATTATCAAGTATAAATTTACCATCCTACTTCAATTCCAAATTTTAATTCATTAAAGAATTCTATTCACAAGGTTAAGCTTCGTTTTTTTTTTTTTTTTTCTTCAAAATACTGCTTCAACCCAAAATGTGCATGTCTTGTTTTGTTATGGATTTATATATAAAAAAAATAAGGTTCCTGTTACAGTTTTTTTTTAAATATCTAAAAAAAATAAAATACTTATTAATTTTTATGCATAAAAAAAATCCTTTTATGTTTTTAACATTGTAATTAAATGAAACTTGGTGCTAAAGTTTTAAAACTCTAATGTTATAGTGCGAAAACATTAATTTCTCCATTTAATAGGTATAGCCTATTTCGCACAGGTTCATAAATGTTAAAATACTCGTTTCAATTCAACAGAAGCAGCTGGAGGCACTCTATATTTCAAAGCCAGCCTTGCCTTATATTTGTGAAGGTTTTCTTTCGAACTTGTTCCTCGCTAAAGAAATGGGTCCACTGTCTCTTGAACAGCAGTGGCAATTAAATTCTCCTAATTTTTTTTGACTTGTTACTTTTGCTTGTTCTTCTCTTTTCTCTCTTTCCGGAGACACTTTTCATCACATTTTCGCTTGCCACATGCTGATTCAGCAAATAAACCCTATAGACTTAGAGGTACCACTTTTTTTTCACATCATCTCCAGAAGTTACTCTTCATAAACCATTTGACATTGAGTCATTCTTTTTCATATCAACCAATGCCCTAAATAATAATGTAAGTAGCTTTTTTATTATTATTATTATTATTAAGATCATATGTTACTCCTAGGGATGTACCGATACCAGAAAAGAGGCCGATACCGATACCGATACTCTATTTTTTTAGGTGCCGATACCGATACCGATACCTGAAATATTTTAATTAATTATAATAAATACACAGGAATAAGGTAGAACATTTTGTGTACTGCAAGGCAACTCAAGATTGCATTCCCTGTACAAACAATACTTAGTCATTTATATTTCATATTTGGTTGTGCCCAAGTATATTTATTTTATAAATTAAAATAATATCTTTAAGGAATAATAAATTCAAATATAATAATAACTTTTTTATGTTTGTGTTTATTCAAAAAATATTCCATTTCCATTTTCCAGTAAGTATTAACAAAGTTTAGCTACTAGCTTTTATGTTTTAACATGATTGCAATTTACAAGAGATTTTAACTGCTACAACTATAAAGAATAAAATAATGAAAGAGACCCTCAATTAATCAGCTGAAAAGATAAAATAAAAAAACGTATTAGTCAAACATGATAATAATAATCTCCTTTAAGATAAAGATAGATATCATTCAATAACCTCAAATTCAAAATTCACAAATTGTGAAATGCAAAAACATTAAAGCTTTCACTAGTATCTGGCGAGACCTGTTCCTTTTTGGGGTGTTTACATTCCCACCAACACTAAAAATACGCTCGCTCTCAAGTCAGTCTCAACTGATGAGGGAGGGACTGATAAATATTTGCTTGCAAACACTGATAATAATGGACAACGCGTGGTTTTCATGCCGCCACATGAAAGGATTCTCTTCTGTAGGCAGCATCTTCCATGTTTTCGTAGAGCCTCAGTCTCCTCTTTCACAGATTGCAAAATTTGAATTATCTTTGCTCTTGATGACTGTCTTCTCAGTTTTTACGATGAGGTTCCTTGGTGTGATTTCTTTGAAGATGAATGAGATGTCAATGCAATTTCGGCCATGAACTTATCAAAGTCTAGCATATCCAAATCCTCATCTTCAGTAGGTTTATTTTGCTGAAAAGCCACCATCGTCCCTATCAGTGCTGTTGGCCAGGGGTTGCAGATAGGCGGCTTCCACTTCTGTGAATCTTTTTTTCTTTTTGTCAAGCGAGCAAGCTCCTCCGTTATTGCTTATTAAATGCATTCTAGAAGTGGTTCACTTTCAGGGATGCCATTCTTGTGGGCTTTCAGCTAGCTTAATGAATTCCTTATTAGAACATTTATTTTTTTTTTACAGTTGTCACCCCCGGCTCACGGCAGAACCTATTCAAGGGAGGGGTTGTTGAACGCCTCAAAAAGTTCAATCAACGGCAAATTAACGCAGATGATAGCATACAGACGGCAGGCTGTTAACGTGAGGGAGATTCACAATGAAGTAGGAAACACAGATTGATGGAAGAGAATTCCACAGAACCGAGGTGCGGAAGAAAGAAGCACCGCAGCGAACTAGTCGGGAGTTACTAATATCAACACAAAAAACTCATGTGCGGCACAGCACCCCTTGTGCTACGAGGGCTCGTAAAGATGGTGGTCACAAGAGTGGAAGTTCCCTGCGGAGCACTTGCGCTACAGTACAATAGAAAGGGATACAAGTACAACATCGCGCCGCAATATAGGGTCAGTGAACTAGAAAGGTACAGGACAGTTTTATAAGTCTTTTGGCCTTTGACTCGACTATTCAAAAGCCGGGTGAAACATGAGCCTCCCAGATATGAGAGCAGTAACACATACAAGGCGGATGAGACCCTTGCATAGCTGGGGTAACTGAGAGAGGAAAAACAGTCTCGCACTCTAAACAGAAATCCCAGTTTCCTTGAGGCCGCCCTAGCAACCGTGTGATGTGAGGTTTCTAAGACATTTTTTTCATTGTTTTATGTTAAGGCCAAGGATGTTTATATTGCAACAGGAGAGACGAGAGAATCGTCAAAAAGAAGGAAAGTTAGGTGTCTTAGAGAGGGAGATTTGGTAGAAGTTGGGTTTTTAAAGAATTTCAAATTTCAACAAGATTGAGACCACCCACCTAGAAATTCCTATCAGATCATCGAGAAAAGATGCGGAAAGATTAGACAAAGGCAAATTCTGAAGTAAAAGAGGGAAGCAGAATTGAAATTAGTTGAAGCAATGAAGGTCGAGTCATCGGCATATCGAGTTGGATGAGTTAGATGTGCAGGTGAGAAGATCATGATGGAAAAGACAAGGAAATCCTTAACAGAACCGTTGGAGGACACCACTACTGAACAGAAAAAAGAAGAAGTCGCCCCATCAACACAGCCGATCATAGAGCGATTTGAGAAAGCTAAACATAAGTACGCAAAGAGAAGAAGGAAACCCAAAGGAAGGGAGCTTGGAGAAGCAGTGACGCGTGCCATAGCCGTCAAATGATCTGGATATGTCAAGCGCCACCACACAAGTTTCCCCGTAGTTCCTAAGGGCGGAAAACATAAATCTGTTAAATAGGAAAGTATATCGCCAGTAGATTCTCGAGCGCCGAAGCCGTACTGGCAAATCGGAAAGAAGGGAATGAGATTCAGATTGGACTAAGAAGTGAGAGTTGAGAAGGGTTTCAAAAGATCTTAAGAAAGAATACAAGTTAGAGCTATACGGCGATAGTTGTTAGAAGGATAAGAGCAGCATCCTTTTTTCGAATAGGTTGGACAAATATTTGCGCGCTTCCAACACTGAGGATAAGTGCTAGTATTGAGAATAGAGAATATAGTTTGAACGAGGGGCGGGGTCAGCACGGAAGCACACTTCTCAAAAACTCGGAGAGGAATGCCATCCGGGCCACCGCTTTTCTAACGTTCATAGATTTCAGGGAGCCCATGCACCCGATCAAAATGAAATTACAGGTAAAGCATAGGAAGAAGTGGAGGAGGAGGAGGATGCAGAATGTCCAGGGTTGAGTTAGAGGAAAATAGGAGGCCAAAGAAGATGATTGGCCTTTTCAGCTTGGAGTATTAACAACCAGAATCATCAGAGCGAATAAGAGGAATAAAGGATGATTTACAGAAGTTGTTAGAGATGTTTGTTAGGGAAAGATGCAAGAAAGATTTGTCAGTAGGAGAACTGAGGAGGTTCAGTGCATCTTTCTCGTTTAATGAAGATTCGCTTTTGCTCGTCGAAAGAGTATCCCTGCACACGATTTCTAGCTGACATGAAAATTGGCAAGAGTTGATAGGAGACACGAGAATTTTTCCACAACCGAATACGCACTGTCTTCTAGCCTGATTGACCAGAGAACAAGCACAATTGAACCATGGTTTATGAGGTGAGAAGAAAGAAAGCATTTAGTCGAAGAAGGAATGACCTGCTCATACCATCAACAATTACAGTTCCCACTTTAAGTCAGGCTGAAGGCGTCATTCAGAGTCAAGCAAGTCACTCCAATTTCTAGTTTACGAGAATCAACGCAATGCCCCCAAATCGGCCGATCAAAGTACCAGAAAAACGCATAGGGCCGGATGGAGATGTTGGAGAGAGAAGTATAAATTAAGAGATATACAGGTTTGTGGTCAGATTTTACCCGTTGGGCGAAGGTGGTGTAATTTATAGAGTCAGAAGACTAGTGGTGAAACATAGATCAAGTTTGTTCAAGAATTGGCTTGGGACGATCAGGAATTGGTGTAGGTTCTTTAATTAGTTACCGAAGAATCGTTGGGAGAGAGAAAATGAAAGTTGGGGAAAAAATGGAAAAAATTCGGCTTCCTCCCCCCTAATCAGTTGAGAGGAACCCACACAATTCAGTGGTTGTGTACATTGATAATCTCCTAAGATAGAGGACCTCAGTATTTGAATGAGAGGATATAATAGCCTCGAAGTAGTAAGGTCATTAAAAAGGCATGAAAATCTGTTCTGTTAAGGAACAGAACAGTAGCAGAAGCATAAGATTATTGTAGTAGAAGGAAGAAAGATTTTTGAGCCACAGAACATCGAAGTTAGGAGATTCGAGATTCACGTGTTATAGGAGTGTTTATAATTTACATAGGCACATACTCCACCCTTCAGACGGAAATTATAAAATAAGTTATATAGTTGGATATATTAACGAGTTGAAGGATGAAATCTTAGCCATCTGGGTCTCAGACAAGAGCAATAAATTAGGGTTAGTGATAGAGAGGTGGTATTCCACGGATGCAGAGTTAGAGTGCAAGCCATTGATGTTGGTAAAGTCAAAAGAAAGCCACGCGTGCGCAAATCTGCTATCATACACGCGCACACAATCACACAAAAAAAAAAAAAAAAAAAAAAAACAAAAAACAAATAGACAAAACAAAGGAGAAAATGAGGAAAATTTATTCGTATGCTAAAACCTGAAATTTTAAAACGGTAAAACCCCATTTACAGCAAATATCTAAAATAATGATAATCAGAAAGTTTAAAAACACTCGAGCACTCACACGCTCTCACGAAATTACGTACAAAAAAAAGAAAAAAGAAAAAGAAAAAAATACTATTGATCAACTAAAAAAGTAGAAGATAAATCTGTATAAATTATAATAATGGCTGTCCAAATAGGTAAATGTTACGCTAAAGCCCAAGTTGGAGAAACGCTAAAAAATTAAAGTTAAAAAGGAAATCGAGGAAAAAAAAACATAACCTAGTACCAGCTATCTGTATCAAACTAGATTTATTATTGAATCTAAAAGTTTCTCATAATTTTTCACCCAAAAAGTAAGAAGTATCGGCCATATTAACCGATACCGATACCCCCAAAAATGGCCGATACTATCGGTACATCCCTAGTTACTCCACATATATGACGTCGTAACCCGACCATATACACTTTAAAATAAGTGTATTTGTTGTAGAAGGACCGTTATGCATCAACCCCCGCTTGTACCTATTTTGTTAAACGCTTCCGAATTCCATTTGCTTTCTTACTTAGTGTGGAGATTGTCCTTTTGCACGCAAAACGTGTACTGTTAAAAATGTGTAATATTCTTAGGTAGTGCCATAGTGTAATAATAAAACCGTGGTAGTGCTGACACGTGGTTAATTATTTAATAATGTCTCCTATTTTATGTTTCAGCATTCACTTACCCGATTTGTTTGACTTATTTGTGATTCCGTTTAGACTTGTTTTATCTTTGATTTATTTTGATTTAGTTTTATTTACAAATTAAGCTTTTCTTATAAACTGTGAAAATTAACTACTCACAGATTTGGGAATTATCTTAATAAAAATTGTTCGAAAGTTATATTCTATATTATTTAATGTTTTTTATTTTTACATTGATATAAAAAGTGTACATATTTATAAAAAGGATATTGATACTCAGTGACATTTATTAAACATTGTTTATTTCAAAGTGTCTTATCTCAAACCTTTCAAAATTCATCGAGAACCTTGCAAATAAAATCGATGCTCACATCAGTGCAGTGCACACATGGTACAGTGGTATTTCTCATTTCTATATTCTCCAATTTTTATACTCCTTGACCTAAGAGGAAATAAGAAAGTGTAATAAAAATCATTACATTTAATGTTAACAGAATTTATCATTTTCATCTGGCGAATCCTCGATCAAATACCACGAACTTGATATTCTTTCCATCCGCAAAGTGGCGACACTCCAAATCATTCCTCCTCTTGGAAGCAGCGACAGAAAAACAAATATCGCTGATTATATATATATATATATATATATTATATATATATGATATATATAAAATTAATCTATAATTTTACATATATTTATATATATATATATATATAATTATATATATATAATATATAATATATAATATATATTATATATTATTATATATACTTATATATATTATATATATATATATATATATATATATATATATATATATATATATATATATTATATATATATATAATATATATTATAATTATATGGCTTATTTATAGCTCTTGACTCAGGAGCGAAAATCAATAATTAATGAATCGTTATTTAATAATTTTAGGGTAATACATTAAATTTTTGGGTAACCTTACCTTCTTTACCTACCTACTTACCTACCTAATTTTAACGGAGTCAACAACTTATAAATGTCCATATCATCTACCTTTTTCTCCCCCAAGACTGGGGTAAGGTGCGTACATGCATCGGAAAAGAAAGCGTAGGAGAATATGAACAAAAGCTCGACAGAAAGCCCAGCCTTAAACACCCCTCATAGCCATTTAATTAGTAAGAATCGTCGCATCAGAAAATCCACCCTAAGAGCTTCACGAGACCACGACGGACCTCACTATGTAAATCGTCAATGTCAGGGTTTCATCCCTTGGCCCAGGTGGGGCCGACAGACCATACCCCTCAGCACAACACGCCGCCATTCTCTTCCTATTTATCGCACCTTTGATATCTCGCTCTGCAAACTCGCATCTTCTCTCCTTCAGGCACTCGTTTACTCTGACCAATCCACTTTTTCTTCGGTCTCCAGCAAGTCGGTTTCGCCAACACACCGCCACTGATACAGTCCGCTTAACCAACCACTATCATGCATCCTTTCCACATGAAACAACCATCTCAACGTACTTTCATTTATTTTCTCGTTTACCCCTTTCTTCACACCCACAACTCTCTAATACGTTTTTTCTCTCATTTTAGCAATTCTTCTCACACTAGCACGCCCAACTAAGATTGTCCATCTAAACAATTGCTTTAGATCTAATACTTCTTATTCCAGGACCATAGTCTCACTACCATACAATAAACACAGGTAACAACATACCCGCATTGCAAGACTCTAGCGCACTTCACACTTAGTCCCTTTACATTACCAACGATTTAATTGCATCAGCCCCCTTCCTGCAATTCAACCAACTTTCCTACTACACTCTGCATCATCTGTTTCCTTTCTCATCCACATATATCAGTATTTAAACTCAAGACACTTGTCCAGGTTGCTGACCCATTAAACATAACTTCACACTGAGGCCTGTTCTCACTCACAACATACATCTTTTCTTATTTACCTTTACTAAACCCCTCCTTTTACACACCCGCCAAATCTCACTACCCATCCTCTCACTCTCTTCAGATTCCGCCACAACAACTAAAATCATCCCATATGAATAGGGTAGGGCCCCTCCACTCAATCTCCCATCATTCTAACAACCATTTCCTGCCACCCCCATCTCTAATTCTTTTCATAACCCCATCCATATACAAATTGATAAACCAAGGAGACATAACACCATCCCGGCCTCACTCCACTGTTAATACTATTCCACCAAATCACTTTTGACAAGCCATTTTATTCTTGACACAGCATCACTATGTCATACCATACTTTTGATTCCATTCAGGAAGAAACCTACCACCACCAATTATCATAACACCCTGCCATAGAGCTTTCCTTATTAACCCTATCATTAACGCATGTGCAAATGCATAAACTAATACAATTTTTCTTCTCTCCCTCAATTTTCTCATCATTTGCTTTTCAATGTAAAGCTTGATCACACATCCTCTTACCATCCTAAAAGCAATTGTTCTTCACCAATCAGCTCATCTCAGTCACTCGACGGCACTCTTTTCGACCAAAAAACCAGCATATATCTTCCCTACAACACTCAAACTAATTATCTTCCCTATAATTTCTCAGGTTCCCTTTATCTCCATTTACCCTTATATATAACTGTACTCTTACTGCTCCCCCAATCCCTCGGAACTATACCTCCATATACGCTTTATTACACCAACTTCCAAATCCAATCAACTCGAACATCTCGCCTCCGTTCCTTGATCATTTCAACCAGTAATTTCATCTATACTGCAGATTTACCATTTTTCAACTTTCTCACTCTACCTTATTACCCTCCTTTGCTAATAACCTCATCCCAAAAACACCTATTCCTTCTTGCAATCAAACCCACACACAATTACTATCACCTCTTAATTATTGCTAAATACTTACAACAGATTTTTTCGCAATGTTTCTTTCCACACTCTCACACCTACTTCATCAGTTTTGTACAAAAGCACCATCCCTAATTCATTATTTCTGAGCAGGTTCCTTTTATTCTCATTCTTAACCTTTTTGCGCTTCCTTCCAGAAAGAGCTTCCTATTCTCTTGTAAGTCCCCATTCATCCTCCTTCCAAACTGTTCATTTACCTCTTCTTTTCTTCTACGTATGCACCTTTTAGTATTTCCTTTTTTCTTCTTATATAAATTCCAGGCATCTTCTTTTGAAACCTCATCATTGGCCTTTAATACATTCAACCACGCTTTTTTACTTTCCCCCGCTTGTTTTCTTCTTTTCTTTCCACCTTTCTGTTAACATTATTACTTCCTACTTTATGCACATCCACATACCTTCTTTTGCACTGCTAAACAACTGTTTTCCTTCATTTGCTCCGCAAGAATTTGTTTGTTTTCAACTCTGTTCACACTTCAAAAACTGATTTACTTGCCAGCGCTCTTATATAACTTAATCCTTATTACCTATTATTATTATTATATTAATATTATTATTATTAATAATAATATTAATATTAATTAATAATTAATATTAATATTATTAATAATATTAATATTATTACCTATTAATATTTATAAATATTAATCGAAATTTTTACGCCAATTATAAATTTAAAATTTACAAGCAACGTCGCTACGCGTTACACGGCAAGGCTCGCGCACATTTCAAAGTTTTTTTTTTATATTAATATAATAATAAAAGCTTAAATTTTATTATAAATTCTAATTTTTTTTCTATTTTTTGTGAAGTTAAAAATTAATTACTGTAAAATCTTTTTTTATAAATAAAGTGAAACCAAAAGGTCGAAAACTTAGGGACAAAAATCTATTTAATAATAACTAATTGTTAATATAACCATAATGTTCTGTATTCATTAACGAAATTTCTTTAAATAACTCATTAAATTTCAATCCAATTTTCTTTAAATAATAACTTAGTAATTTTAATATTGATTAAATTATATTCATATATGAAGTGTAAATATTTTTTTGCTTTTACCTTTGTACATGGATTTAATATCGTAATTTATTTTAAGTTAAATGAGAATCATTATTTGAATATCGTATTCATTTAACTCCTTACCGATTATGATATTTCATAGATGACTTCTGTCTTCGTACTGAATAGATATATATATATATTTTTTTTTTGGCATTAGCCACTTCGCGTTGATAGCTGTCCACAGAGAAACCGTATTGCTTTGGGTACAAATTGACATAACATTTACACGGTTTGTTACCATCATCATCATACACAATTTAACTGGGGTCCTTCTTACTTATCATACGTAAATTTCTCTGTCTGTCATACATTAACTTAGGTGGGTATATTTCGAGATTACAGACACTACCCGTCTTTTGCTTAATCCCGTACAATATTTTAACATCCAACCTAACCTTGTTCATTCGGTTCGTTAGGAGTTTAACAAGTGAGTTATACACGGTTAATCACGTCATTAGTTAAACACACAACGACGGAGGTTCTAAATGCTTAGGAACCGTTGTTAACTGTAGGGGCTCTAGTAAGCCCACTCTGTTAACTAGTAGGAGGTAGCCTAAGCCACAATTTAGAAAAGTTTCATTTGATTAAAATGCTAAAAACATAAAAGGATTTTTAAAGTTTAAGCATAAAAATTAATAAAATTTTTTTTTAATTTTTTTAATATTTTAAATAAACTGTTCCACGAACCTTATTTTTTAAATACCATTGCTAAACAAGACATGACCAAAAATTTTGGGTTCAAGCAATATTTAAAAACAAAAACGAAGTTTAACCTTGTGAATCAAATTCATTAATGAATTAAAATTTGGGATTGTAGTAGGATGGTAAATTATACTTAATAATCGGCCGAATCGAATTAATCGATAAAATGGCCGCTTACCAATTAATCGATGCAACAATGAATTTTAAGCTCGATTTGTGATTACATTCATAGTTACACGTCACAATTAAAACGTTTTCCCCTTTTTTTTCTCTCCTCGAGGGGATGTATCTCTCTCTCATCTGGGGTTCAACTTAGATCTAAGGATGAGGGATTTTGTTTACCCCAGCACCCCTGAACCTGAGCCCGAAGCGGGCAGAATGGCACACCATATTTTCCGCAGAGTCCACATGGATTCCCCCCAAGGCAGGGACAACTCTCCATCCACACACGCGTCACCCGAATTCTCATTCCGTTGGTCACCACCCGGTCACCCAAGCCGTTCAGATTCCTCGCCTGGGACGCCGACCCGTCGTCTTTCTATGTGTAAGCATGTGGCTTTTTAAACTTCTTTTGTAATTAGATTCAAAACTACACTCCGAACACTTAAATAATTTTGCATTTGCATGCTTATCCATATGCATTTTTAAGTCTTGTCTTTGATTACATTCATAGCTACAGTGAGCACATTTAAAAAGTTTTATATTTGTATGCTTATTAAGCATGTGTGTTTTTAAGCTTAATATAAGGTTACATTCATAGTCACATTCTGCACATTTAAAAAGTTTTATATTTGTATGCTTATTAAGCATGTGTAATTTTTAAGCTTGATTTCCTTTTTGGGTTAAAAACTTTTCCTTTAGAGCCACATAGAAGCATTTAAATAACTTTATTTTTGCAATAATACGCATGTGTATCATTATGGCCTTTGTGAATCAATATTATGAAGACTGATTTTAATTGATATTTGTATGCTTTTGCCTTATTTTAAGTATCTTTCAATTAATTTCATAGCCGCATTCAGAACATTTAAATAATTTTGTCTTGATGCGTAAGCATATGTTCTTTTATGTGCGTTTTATATTACTTTCATAGTTGCATTCAGAACATTTTAAATAATTTTTATTTTGATGCGTAAGCACATGTCTTTTTAAGTTTACGATTACATTCAAAGTTGCATTCATAACATTTAAATAATTTTTTTTTTTTTTTTTTTTTTTTTTTTTTTATTTGTTTAAACACCTTCTTTTGAGTACTCTCGGTGCTACACCGTCCCCAAACCTTGGGTAAGCCAGAGCACCCTTCACTCAACTCCCCAAGACTTAGCCGATTATTCCTAGCTCCTTTAATGCTTCTATAGCTATTTCTGTTCCAATTTTAGCAGGGATCTTTTGTAGATAGGTTACTAGAGAGGTTTTAATCGCTCCAAGGGACCCCACTACCACTGGCACCACCTCACCTCCTCCATCTCCCACATCCTTCTGATGGCATATCGTAATCTCTGATATTTAATTTCTTCTCCCTTTCGTAGAGGCCACAATTTCATCGTAGGACTTGGACCCATAGAGAATTCATGATAACACTGTTTTATTACTAATACAATATCCGGTCTATTACTTGCACAAATATGTCGGTGGGTATGCCAAATCCATATAGAATTTATGATGGTCATATCACTATTGCTGGAGGTTTGTAATTCCAATGATTATTAGGAGTATCTATATTATTATAGTTGCATAGATCTTGTATGAAGGAGCTTACATATGGTACCTAGTCGTTCTGATATAATCCCATACGTTAGCATAGTTTTACATCCGCATAATATTGGCACAGTCTCCGCGTCTTTTTCACACATCCTACAATCTATCAGAGCAATCGACTCTTCGATGTGCTTTTTGAACCAATTGTTCTTTAAGCACCAATCCGGAGCTGTAATCACTTTCTCTCAATCATTTATTTTTAAATCCCCTCGCATATTTTCTATCGATTTTTCTTTGTTAATAAAGGTCTTGTTCAATACTTCTTTTTTAAAGTGTTGGGCGTGTCTATGTTCTTCCCATTCTACATTATCGGCTTTCTTTCTTGCTACTTTAATAAGATTCCTTTAAGATTTTATTTCTTTCTTAGTTTTTCTCATTCCACCATTCTTGTTCTCGATATCATGTTAAATTCCAGGAGGTTAGTCATTTGCTTTTTTTGTATTGTTGTTCCAGCCTTGCAATCTTCATGTTCTTTAAACCAACCAATGAATTTGGTTCCTTTTCCTTCTATATATTCTGCTAATCCTACTATTTCATTTTTGTGGGTTCTATCTATATGTAGCATTCCCATACCTCCTTCATTTCTCGGGATGTATATACGGGCTGTGCACTGGTTTTTGTAGAATATTTTGTGTGCAAGAGGAGTTTCCTTGTTGTTGTGTCTAGAGTATTTATTTCATGCTGGTACCAGTCTATAATTCCAAAACTATATCTCATTACTGGCATTGCCAATACCTTAATTGCCTCTATTTTGTTTTTTGGTTTTATTCAGTTTTTAATATTTTCTTCACTCTTGAGATGTATTCCTTTTTAATTCTCTCTTTCATAATTTTGTTTTCAATCCTGTCTGACTCCTCTACTCCAAGGTATTTGTAAGTTCCTTCCTGTTCCTTTGATTTCCATGTTATTAACTATGATGTTTTCAGCATGTATCTTCAACCGTTGTTCATAACTTGAACGCACACTTTCCAAACCAAATCATTCTAATATCCCTGAAAAATCACTACCACCTTATCTGTCTCTTCTCCTCTCCTCTACTTGGCGCATACAACTTTAAATCGTCCATGTAGAAGAGATGAGAGATTCTCTTTTCTTTCTTCTCTGTTCTTTTATTTATTCTGTACCCATTCTCTAAGTTGTTGATAGGTACTTAAAGGGGTTGAGGCTAATTACAAATAACAAGGGGGACATGGAGTCTCCCTGAAAAATCCCTCTTTTCACGTCTTACATTTTTTTTTTTTTAAAAAATTTTCCATTAAATTTTTCCCTTTTACATTTTTTATTTTCATAATTCCTTTCTCGTGTGGTAGCTTTAAATTAATTTTCCACATTTCCATTACCCTTTCCATGAATCTTTTGATGTGTAAGCATATGTGCTTTTAGGCCATCTTTACGATTACATTCAAAGTTGCACACAAAACATTTAAACAATTTTGAATTTTGATGCATAAGCATATGCCTATTTAAAAGGGCTTTGAATTGAAATTTAGCGTCACAGAGATTACAACTGATTTTTTTCAACTTTTCATACTCAATCTTATTCATTTTTGATCTTGACTTCTGAGATCCATTTTTAAAAGAACCTTTCTTGCCATGGTCCCCATCAACACTCGTTAAAATCTGTAAAAATAAATAAAACCATAGATTACATTTTGTAAACTAAATTTAAAAAACAAAGTTATTAACCAAAATAACGAACTACTTTTAGTCTCAAATCAACACTCAAAATTTTCAACTTTAATCGTATTAGTAATTAAATTTGAGTAGTTTAGAATGTAAAAGTTTAATTATAAACATTAATGAAAAAATGGTATACTAAAAAATCATTAATGAATGCATTCTTAATTAAGTAACTTTGTCAAAATCAAATATCAAAATTTCTGATTATGAGATGGGTTACTTAAAGGTTACGCCAACTTCAAATGGCATCCTCATTAACCATTATTAAACAATTCAATTGTTAAGCGCATAAATATGGTAATTCATTAATGCGATTTGTGTAAATGTAAAAAACGAATAGAAAATTCGAGAAATTGTATTACAGTTTTCATTTTTGTAATTTAAAAAACTTAAACATTTTGTTAACGTCTGTTGTGTATATGTTTTAAAATGATTTTCTTTTGTTTAAAGCCTTTTATAATGATAAAAGAAATATATTAATTAAATTCAGAAAAGAAAACTCTGTGGTCATTACGATCCATCGTTATGAATCGCTTTGTTTGTTTTAAGAGGAACAGAAGAAAGTAGAGGAATCTGTTGTATGTGATTCAATAATTTTGTTGAAAAGAGCATTGATGGACAGGGAATGTGGAAACCAGTAAGTCACCACGAGTCAAACATAATAAGAAAATCTACATAATGTAGCTTACTAGGAATAGAGATTTAATAGATTCTTCAGAATTGGAATCATCATTATTGGTTCACGGGTTGATAAAATTAAATTTTTTATATATTAAAAAAAAAAAATCATCATCAAATTGGGGTGGAATGCAAAACAGCGCTGGAAACAGAGTAGTTAATAAGAAGAACATGACATAAGTCAAAAAGAAACCACCACTCACTCATAACCTTAAGTACGAGCCCATCACAGCCAAAAATCCACCATAGAGCTTAAAAACCACAGACCCCCACTGTGCATCTCATCAATGTCAAGTTTATCCTTTAGCCAGGCCCAAAAACAAACAAGGCGTATGACAGATAAAGAAGCTCTATGTAGTGTTAGTGAATTATGGTTTTGTGTAGGCTTTTGAATGAACAAAATATGTATGACGATGGTTGAAGGCGTGAGTAAGAATAAATGGAGTCAATGCTTGTTTAATATTAATATTGGAGTGAGAAGGGATATGTTATGTCTCTTTGGTTATAAATGATGTAAAATGTAGTAGAAAAGTTGTGAATGGTAGGAAGGTGGATGGTGCAATTAAATCCTTGGTGAATGTAATGATGGGACTAAGTCTTAAGTGCCCTAGGGTTTTGCACGAGGGTGTGTTGTTACCTGTGTATATTAAGCAGTAAAAACTAATGTGCTGGCAATAAAGTACAAAGTGTTCAGATGGACAATCTTAGGGGCGTGTTAGTGTGAGAAGAGAATGATAAAATGAGGATGAATGCATTAGGAGTGTTTATTGAAGAGGGCGTAAATTGACAGAAATAAAACTAAGAGTAAATCCGACGTTTCATAGGAAAGATGAATGGATAGTAGGTTGGTTAAGTGAATGTATAGTGGAGTGTGTTGGGAATCTACTGGCTGGGAGACTGAAGAAAAAGGGACTGAGTCAGTAAAGGAATTCACTGAAGAGAGGAATTGAGTTTGCGCCCAAGACCAGAAAAAGGTGCAGAGGAGGAGAATGGCGGTTCTGCGGGGGGGGGGGTATTTGTGGGCTTTGCCTTAGGAATGAACATCACATACGAGAGGATACCACAGTGAGTTCGGTTGCGATCTGCAAGCCTCAAGGAGGATTTTTCTGATTGAGGCGATTTCTCACTGGGGGTATAAAGGGAGGTAAAAAGGGTGGAGGGGAGGCTTCTTTTCGACTTGCTAATGTTCTACTATTTTTCTGTCCCGGTGTATGCTACACACCTCACTCCCAATCTGCGTATAATAATAATAATAATAATAATAATAATAATAATAATAATAATAATAATAATAATAATAATAATAATAATAATAATAATAATAATAATAATACAATACATACTGTAGACAAGAAGTGAGCTTCTATGGGACGTTTCGTCTTTTGACCATGGTTTCAATATTCAAACAAATGTTGTTGGGAAAGTTTTGTATCAAGATCTTTCAACACGAATAATACTGATTTAAGAAATGCAATATAAAAAGATCAGAGATTGGTAGATCATAACAATGAAGAAAAAAAGTGTTGGGATATAGATTCAATACAAAGAAAGATACCATGCATGCAGCTAAAGTAGATTTCAATGTTTCTGCTAACACAAAAAGATTAATCTTGGCTGAAACATCTAAACAGTTTGATCCCTTAGGATTGGTTCTTCCCATAATAATAAAAGGTAAAATCTTGATAAGAAATATTTGGGAAAGAAAGTTTGATTGGGACACTGAACTGCCTGAAGACATTGTAAAGGAATGGAAAAAGTTACAAGTAGAACTTTCTGAATTGCATGAAGTGGAATTTCAAAGGCAAGTAATGAATGAAAAAGAATTATATTCTTTGTATATTTTTTGTGATAGTTCAAAGTTGGCATATGCTTGTGATAGTGCCAACAATAATCAATTAATATTTTCTAAATCTAAAATAGCACTAGTTAATACTAAGAAAACTTATAGTATACCCAATCTGAAATTAATGGGAGTACCTTTGGCTCTCAAATGCATTGATACTATAATAGAACCCTATAACAAAATTTATTTTCAATATGTTAATATGTGTGTAGATTCCCAAGTAGTCTTGAATTGGATATTGTCAGGTCAAACCAAACTTAAATCAAAAGACACTATTAATAGGTTGAAAGATTTTAAAACACTAGCCAATAAATACTTTAAAAGAGCAGTTTAGGATTCCATTTCATTTCAACTATGTCCCCCCACTGACCGGAATGTTGCAGATGTAGTCACCAGAGGTATTAATAGCAAAAAGTTTTTAGAACTATTAAAATTTTGGAAGTGTGGCCCTGATTGGATAACAAATAATTTAAACAATTGGCCTAAATATCCTTTGTTGAGTATAGCCTCAGAGTTAAAAAATACAACCATAGTTAATTTGAACATTCAGAGTGATGTGTTTGATATTACTAAATACTCTGACTATAGCACAGTAATAAAAATAACCACATATTTGTTTGAACCATTTTGCTTTAAAACAAATCAAGATCCTCAAAGGAAAGCTATTTTGTACTGGATTCAGCAAATGCAAAAAAATCACTTTGCAGAAGAAATAGCTTTTCTAAAATCTGCCTCTAGAGATAAAACTAAGATACCTGTATTAGTTTCAAATTTAAATTTATTTTTGGATACTGATAACATCTTAAGAACAAAAGGAAGAATTTCAAAATGTCTTAATTGATTATAATGTACATAATCCAATTTGACTCTCTAAATATCATCATTATACAAAATTATTTTATGCATTGCCATAAACGTGTTCAACATTTAGATTGATGGATTGGAAGTTGTGTAATAAAGCGTTTATAGAGGGTATAGTTCCAAGGGATTGAAGGAAAGCGGTAATAGTACCCTTATATAAGGGTAAGGGAGAAAAGGGGAACTGTAGAAATAAGGAATTAGTTTATTGAGGGTTGTAGGGAAGTATATGCTGGTATTTTGTCGAAAGAGTGCCGTCGAGTGACTTGAAGGACTGATTGGTGAAAACAAAGTGCATTTAGGAGTGGGAGAGGATGTGTTGATCAAGATCTTTACATTGAAACAAATGATTGAGAAAATGAGGGAGAAAAGAATAAATTGTATTTAGGTTTTATGGATTTGCATAACAGGCGTATGATAAGAGTTAATAAGGAAGTTGTATGGCAGGTGTTAGTGATATATAGTGTTGGGGGTAGGCTGAATTGAATAAAAGTATGTATGACGATAGTGAAGCGTCTAAATAAAAATGGTGTCATTGTGATTGGTTTAGATAATAGCAGGGATGAGACAGGTGTCTTATGTCTCCTGTTATCAATTTTGTATATTGAGATGGGTTATGAAAGAATTCGAGTGGGGATGGAGAAATGCTGTTAGAATGATGGAGAATGGAGATGAGTGGAGTTGCCCCATACCTATTAATATGCGGATGCATTTGTTCTGTGTGGCGGAACTGAAAGAGTTGAAGGATTGGTAGAAATTTGCAGGTGTGTAAAAGAGGTTTGAAATAAACGTAGATAAGAGTAATTATGGTTGTGAGTGAGGACACTCCTCAGTGTGAATTCATGTTAGATGGTGAGCAGTGGAACAAGTGTCTGAGTTAAATATTTAGTATGCGTTGGATGAGAACGGAACGATGAATCCAGAGTAGTAGTAGAAATTTGAATGGCAGCGAGTTGCTGGGCCAATTAAATCGTGGTGAATAAAAGGGACTAAAAAGTTCTTTTGGGTTAGGGTGAGGGCCCCTTTAGGGGTTCTTATAAACCCCATTTTTTTGAGGGTATGCTTTCACTGGGTATTGTATTAGTAGTGAGACTATGGTCGGGATAAGAAGTATAGATCTAAATTCAATGTTTTCAGATGGACAATCTTAGGCTAGGTTCGAGAAGAATAGATAAAATTAAGGAATGAACGTATAGAGAGGGTGTGGTGTGTGAAGAAAGGGTAAATGAGAGAATAAATTAAAGTATGTTGAGATGGTTTGGTCATTGGAAAGGATGAATGAGATCGGTTGGTAAGCCGGAGGATATGGCGAGTGTGTTGGAACCGACCGGCTGGGATGACCAAGAGAAAGTGGATTGAGTCGTTGAACGAATGTCTGAAGGAGAAAATGTGAGTTTGGAAGACGAGGAATAAGTATATAAATAGTGTGAATGGCCGGGTTTTGTAAGGGCAATGGTGTGGCCCACCTGGCAAGGATGAACCCTTCCATGCATTACCATAGTGAGGTCGCCCGCGTCCCATGAAGACTCTAGGGTGGAATTTCTGTCTGTGACGATTCTCACTAATTAATGGTACAGAAGGGCGGTAAGGCTGGGCTTTCTTCGACTTTTTCATATTTTCTACTGCTTTTCTTTTCGATGCATGTACACACCTTACCCCCAGTCTTGGCAAAGAGGAAAGATAAAAAGAAAGAAAGAAAGTATAATATATATATAATATATATATAATATATATATATATATATATATATATAGTATATAATAAGATATATATAATTATATATATTATATATTTATATATATTATATATATAATATAATATATATAATATATATATATATATATAATATATATATAATATATATAGATATATATATATATATATATATAGTATATATTATATATATTAGGATGTGCCGAAATATTCGGTAGTATCGTATTCGCCAAAATACAATATCGTATTCGGCTTTTTGCGAACTATTCGGCCGAATATGAGCTTATAAAACAATAAATTACTCAACATAATGAAAGTTATTCAATTTAAAATTGAAATTTTAAGAAACTTATTTTCCAAAAAAATAAAAAATATAGCCAAAATTTATGTAGCCAATTATGCGAAAATCTTTTTATTGTCAGATCCTATTAAGCTTTGACATTTTTCAATATTCTAAAAAATAGAATTCATTAGTGATACGGGAAAATGGACCAAACATGGTAGCTGTATAGGGAGAGTTGGCTGCTATCAATTTCATGTTTTATTCACATGTTGCAAACTATGCATTCACGATTCAATTATGTCAGAAGTCTGTTAAAGATATTTTATTTTACTTGCAGAAGCATATCCTCATCATTTCCACCATTCAGCACGGCAGCAGCAAGCTTAAACTTACAGATGCAGCGAATGTCGAAACAAACAGTAAAATTTAATTCAAAGACCCCCCCCCCACCCCCCCCCCCCATTGTCACACGCTGAACAGAACTTATGACATGCTTAAAAGATTGTTTGAACAAAAAGTTCCCCCATCCATATACGCTGCTGAATCAATCAAAAAATGTTGACTGATTTTCTATTGGCAAAATATACCATTACTGAGCCAATTGAAAACATCACTAAAACAAGCATTAAACGCGAAGTAACAGTCGCCCAAGTATCCCTGCCATTTTAGCAATAAATCTATTTTTAAATAAGGCAATTAAAAAGCAAAAGAGCTTCAGTGGAATAATTACACTCGTGAAAAGCTTAAGAAATCAGTAGAAAAAAGACTTTCTAAAAGTTTCTTATGTGATAAATTTTTGTGTGTAGCTACTTTCTAGATTCTGCAATTCAAGCTAATTTTCAACATGAATCAATGAATCAGTAAAAATATGGTCGTTAGCATTGGAAAGAAATGCATGAAAATTTAGCTCCTGACTCTCTGCTGACGATGATTCACGTAGTGGGAAAGTGAAGCTGAAGATTCCATTTTCACTTCTTTAATGGATTGGTTTAAAGAAATTGTGGCATCAAATCGTCATTACAAAAAGAAATGAGATGAAAAAAGAAAGTTCCATTCTTCTGACATGTGATTATTGTACATAAAAGTAAAAAGGCTACATACGGAATTGCATCAAGAAATAAAAAAAAATATATAAGTTTGCCTACTATTGACCAGTGAAGACAATGATTATTCCCTTCAATTGTGGAAAAACACTGAAATGTTTTATTAATTTGAAAAAACTAGCAATAAAATACCTTCAGCTCCACCGTCATCAGTCGAAAGTGAAAGAATATTTTAGAACAGGAAGTAATATTTATGAAGCCACAAGAAATAGTATCCCTTAAAAGAGAACTGCTAATGTCTTCATTTAACCTAGAGCTATTCAAAATGAAGTTT
>JABUQX010119126.1:32500-49046 GCA_015478945.1 Trachelipus rathkii | reverse complement strand
ATTGAGGACCCATCGATATAATCTAACTAACTCATGTCAATTCATAGTTAATGTGATACTTTGATTAATTTTAGCTTTCTCATATTAGTATCTTGTAAACAGCGATAAACAACTTTCATAGATACAAGAATATTAATATTATCGTGCCACATAGTTTTAATCTATAGATACCAGATTCATAAAAATGCATTTCAATTATTTTGTTCAATTTTTTAATTTTAGGTCACCATTTTATAATTAAAAAGCTATTAAATATATATATATATAATATACGAGAATAATTTATATAATATATATAATTATATATATATATTATATAGTTTCTCTGTAATATATATAAATATATCAGTATATATATATATATACTATATATTATATATATAATAGATATATTATATATTAAGTTAGTATCAGTATATATATATATAAATATGTGGTTTGTTTTACTTTCTAAACCCCCCAACCATCCCCCCCCCCCCTATTCATTCCATTCCAATCAATTTTCATAAATTTTGCTCATGGACGGATATTACTTTATCATCTTTATTTTATCGTAAATATGTTGATGTCATCAAAACTACCAATCTATTGAAAATAATTATATAGATATTCGATCTTTACCCAATATAATAATAATAAAATAATAATTAATAATATAATAATGATATATAAATATTAAATAATATCAATATAATCAATAATAAAATAATATATAATAATAATAATAAGTAATATAATAAGTAATATGTATTAATGATACTAAGAGAATCTTGTCCTTAAAGTATCAATATCTACTATTAACTCAAGATTCTATATAATTGAGCGTTAAAAATTAGTATCGTTTTAAAAGGACAAATCGGTATTATTTATATAATTTTAAAGTAAATTTGTTTGATTAGATTAATTATTTATAGTAGCTTTATTTCTCCATTATAATCATAATTATCAAGAGTCTTTCCTTATGTTAGAAAATTACTAGACATTATCTTTGTCGAATAAGCTATATAATAAATATTATAATATATATATATAATATACATACTAATAGAGAAAAAAAATATATATATATATATAAATATATATGATAACTTATTATATAATAGTATATATTATATAAAATATATTAATATATATATATAATATATATTATACTAATTATAATTATATATAACTATATTAAAAACAAAATTACTATATATAATATATTTATTAATATATAATATAATAATAGATTAGTAGTTAGAGTATAGTATTATATTATAGAGTTGTAGAATATATATATAATAGTAGATATATATAATATATTTAGTATATATATATATAATAGTATATATAATATATATATAGAGAGAGGAGAAAGCAGTAAGTAGATGATATAGGAGAGGAATGGAAAGAACAGCTACAGAATCGAGGATGGAATGAACTAATGGAATAGTATACCTAAAAGACTGACTTTACTCAACTCAACATTCAACAACATCAAATGTATCAAGATCGCCAAATTAGCAACCATGAGGCATATTAGTATTTATTATATATTATATTATTTTTTTTTATTATTTATGTTTATTATTATTATCTATATTATTAATTAATATTATTATAATATATAGATTTTATATATATATTATTATTAATCTTAATTATTATTATTATTGATTCTATTATATTATTAATTTATTATATATTATATTAGTAATTAGTACACTATGATATAATGCTGACTCATACGTGTATAATGATATAAACTTTGAGGTTATATTAATATATATTATAAAATCATAAAGAGAATGAATATATATTATAGCTAATATTAAGATATTATATAAATAAATCTATTAATTATATATATATATATATATAATATCTTAATCAAAAAAGTCTTTATAATATATTAATTAATTTATATAAAGTATAATTAATTTATATCAATCAATAATATATATAGTATATAATATATCTAATATTAATCATAATATAATAATAATAGCTTAATAAAGCTATTTATCAATATCTTCCACTACAATTAGAACAGAAAATAAAAAAAAATAAATATGAAATTAAAAATCTTTCTAAAATCATTAACCTTTCAAAGGTTAATCTCACTAATATCAATAAATTAATATTGCGTTTTTAAAATGTTTTTTTAAAAGTAAATAAAATCAAAGAAAAGAAATGGAAGAAAAAGAAGAGCATAAAAGAATAACTTACATTCTTTCTCTACTCTTCTGAATTATATCTTCATATATATATATTTTCCTCATCACATCAAATAAATCATCTTAAATGTACCTTATATATAATTACATTAGCTGACACTATTATAAACGTATAATATATTTATTATACTAATATATATATATAAAAGAGTAAATATAAATTACGGTTCCTTAAATAAAATTTAAAAATAGTAAATAAATATAATATAGTATTATATTATATAATTACTAATATATTAAACCCTCCTCTTCCTCCTCCTCGTCCTACTCCTCTCTCCTCCTTTTCCTTCTTTCTTATTACTCTTCTCTTCTCTCTTAGCATTCACTTACCCAACCCAAATGCTTCAATATAATCGCCAGATCCGGTGCTCGAATTGCATACACGCAATCACCAGACTCTTATATTGAAACATCACTTATTTACAATTTTATCATTTATTTTTTTATTTATTTTGATTCTTTATATCATGAAGAATCCACAATCAGCAATGCCCAGTCCCTCATTGCCACCAATTTCATCGCTTACTAAGTTATTAATTAAAAACATCGTCACTAATTATCAATCTGCATTTAATGACTATATAACCTATTATGATATTTTATCATACTAATTAATTATTATTTCATACTACACTCTCTATCATCCGTTCCCCAATATACTCTACAAATATATTATATATATTAATATATAATATATTAATTTAATAGATATATAATATCTATACATATATATTTATTACCTAATATATATATTAATATATACTAACTCTACTTTACTATAAGATTGATATATTTTATCATATCCACCACTAATATAAAAAAATAACTGCGAAATATTTGTCAGCATAAGAGATTAAGATATCATATAATAGGATCAATAAAGATTCACCTACTTGATCGGCAGACGAAAAAATAATAAACTAATCCCTCGATATTATAGGGAATTAACGAATACACTTTGATATTAGTATATAATACACTTATTATTAGTAATCGATTATTTGATTATTAATATGATAATATACATAACGGTTTGCAAATTTGGGCATATTTGCATAATCTAGTGCTTTATTTCTACTTTAGGTGCAAATATTGTACTGCTTTTATTGGATTATTTATTATTTATTATACTTAGTGCAAATGTTTACTCTTATTGTTTCTTATTATGTTATTTATTGCTTTTTTCATCAATATTGATTTTACTTTTTTAATAAATCATAGTACCCTTCTGATTATTATTGATTGCAACCTGTACAAAACATTCACGGAGATACCAGATCTATTGTTTCAAATTTGTTCGTTCAGTTTTGTATTGGATGTCTACGTAAGTTTAGAATATGAGAATATGATTTTGTTTCAGTAATATGCCAAAATCGTTGGGAGTTGCTAAAGTTTATTTTGCAGTTGTTTAAATTTGATACGAACAGGTAACAGTAGCAGAGTATCGACTGTACGTATGATTTTAAGTCAAAAAAGTTGTATGGTCGTTTAAGGTTTTCACCACTAATTAAATATCTTATATATATATATATATATATATATATAAGATGCTATATTTATAAATAATATATTCAATACCTTAATATATATAATATAATATAATAGCTTACGGAGTACTAACAGTCTTCAGTAAAAATTGACTATTATCGCACTTGTATCAGTAAATCTTAGTGCACTTTTTACGTGAACATTGAGGTCAACGATGCCCCCTAAAATGGTATTACCTTTTTAGGAGCTCGAGACGTAGGACCAATTAGTCCCCCGTAGTCACTAGAGCGAGTATGACCCCGACTCCTCAATCAGGACGGATTCCGGGTATTTCGTGTACTTTTCCATAATACCCAGCCCGCAGTTAACTACTCTAGCGCCTCAATCATGGTCCCATTAAAAAATTTTTATCTCCCCTACATATATGTATATAGAATAAATAATAACATTAATATTTATATATTATATATATAATTATATATTATAATTAATAAATATTATAATTTACTATATTATTATATATATAATTATATCATACTGCTACTATTTGATTACAATCTATCATGTCAAATTTAATGATTCCTATTACAGGTTTTCGTCCTTGCCTTTTCGTTATAAATTTTTCTAAATAATACTTAAATCCTAATTTTACGTGAAATATTTTCATATCAAAGCTACGCAGTATGAAACTAAACCTGTTCGGACTGCGAAAACGGTAAAATAATTTTTTATCCGACAATTTCCAATGCTCTTTCACTCATTTTATCTCTGTGTTGATCGCTAGGATGTACATAAATACATTTATAAAGGCAATTCAATTTTGTGTATATTCATGAACTGTTGTATTAAAAGTTGGTATTAATTCAGGGGCACAGCCCCACAGCAGCAATTTTGAGAAAGTCAAACATTTTAAATGAATGCATATCTGTACGCCAATCTTCTAAGTCGGCTCGATAGATTTTTTGTAATATTTAGCTGATTTAATGAAGGTGCGGCTTTTGGGCGTGTGCATAGAAGTATGTTGATAAGAATAAAAAACTTTTGAAATTCGCTGTATGCAAACTTCGCCTATTTAATTCTGTTGACAGTTATCTAATATAGTATTGAAGCCTGCTTGAAGAATGCATATTTGATATTTTCTTCTTCTCAGATCTATTGAATATCCATTCTTATGTTATTTTGTTGTAAAGATTATTCAATTCTGTCCTTTGGCCAATTTTCGTAGTGTCTTTAATGAACTATTCATTAACTAAGTTACACAGGAAGTTATGCAAATTAATAACGGTGGCCCTGCCACATCATATCTTCAGATTGCCAATTTTATTTACAGAATCAAATCTTCAAGTACTTTTCACATCGACAGACAACCGAGTATTTATACAAGTAAGCTCATTTTCAAAATTCCTTGCCTCTTGCTGAATAGCACTTGCGTCTCATTTTTTCTTCCAGATATAGGTTTTAAACCTTAACATCAAGCTTCAAACCTTTGTTTAACTTTACTTGTTCTCTCGAGTTGACCACCTTGTCCCACATATGTTTTCAATATATTCTTTGAAGAAAGATTCTAAAATACCCCAACGATGCGTAGAGCCCGAAAAAAAAAAGATTAAGCAAAGCAAAACAGAAAACCGCATGTTTACAAAATGTGGCAGCGCTAATACCTATTAAATGATTAGAATGAGCTGAACTATGGGTATAAATATGCTAGAATGTATGACTCTTTAATTCTTGCTTTGCATCACAATTTATCCTGACTAATATTCCGCTATATAATACGTTACCCCTACGTTAGCACTATTATGTCTCATTCCATTTGCTTGAGAAAACATAACTGTTTCCGCTAGTATTTACCTTGAGGATATGACCAGATTATTAAATAAATGCTAAAGACTTCTTGGGCGTCCCTTCTTTCTACAATCTATGATAAGCTTCAGACTATCATCCTTTATGGAGCTAATGTCTGTTCAGTGGAATCAGCTAATAATACAAAATACTTACTTCTGATTTCTCTACTTCAGCTATTACCTTTCTAGCCATCAATATTGGATAAGTTTTATTCGTTTAAGTCTATTGAAAAATAAGAAATGACGTCCTTGCCAGAAGTCTTTAACATTGAATAGGTGATTTTTTAAAAAAGAGGTCAAATTCTGCAATAAGTTCCAGAACTTATCATACAAATTCATATCGAACAGAGCAGGCATTTTCATCATCGCCTCGGGCAATGATAACCCCGGAAGAAAAGTTGCTTAATACCAGCAATATATCCGTAAACATTTCTCCACAGACCTATTTACTTCTCTCTTCTAATTGAGAGGCAGTGCTGTCAACATACATAAAATGAATGACTGTAGCTCTTCAGCATCAACATAACAACTCACGTGGCGAATCGAACAATCTCATGTTCAGTCAATCTTATTGCCTGCTTCCAATCGTTAAATCCTTCTGCTTATCAAACTGAGGATACCAACACCCCTCTAAACGTTTAGCGCAAGGAACCGACAAAAGTACTCCGTCTGACTTACGGAGTTTATCAAATAACATCTGTCTTCAGTCTTAGCAATGCGATCTCATTTACCAAATTTCATTGATCAAAATACATGCAAAATAACATTTAGTATCAAAAATCTATCTGAAATTTGTTAAATCCATTTTTCTCAAAGTGTCTCTGCGTGGACCTCACTTAATCCTTTCCAATAACAAATGATCACTTTCGCTGCTATAATTTATTTGATATGTGCTTCGTCTACTTGTCACATAATTCTCGACAGCATAAACGAATAAAATCGAATTGCATAGTTCACGAATACACCTAAGTTATCGTTTATCATCAAATGACTTTGAATTATAATCAATTCATCCGCACTCTGACCGAATCATTGTCTTTGTGATAAAGAAGGAGTCTTATCTAGATATAGTAATCCAACCAGTATACTTTGTTTAGCGGATGTTTTTTTCTTATGATGCTTATGCCTCCTTGTTTCAATATCCATTAATAGCTCGGCTCCTAAGTCACGCGTTCGTTCAAAATCCAGTTCTCATCTCTGCAAATTCATTATTTAGTATTTTAGTGCACCTGCGTAATGCAATATTTTCATTTTTCTTTACGAGTATATCGAGATTTTCTCCTAGCAAAAAAACTATATATAGCTTAATTATTTTCGAATCAAGATGGGGCTAATGTATCCGGAATATGAGCATTGCAGCTATTCAATCAGGGTGTTCACTAGATGATATAAAATGAAAAGCCAATAAATTTCAAATAAGAATCTTACTTTTTCGTTTTTACAATGCAAAATTTTGTACTGAAACCACTTGTGAATGTAAAAAATAAAAAAGGAAAATTAATATATATAAATATATATATATTATATATATTATATATGTTATATTAGTATATATATATAGTATAGTAATAAATATATATATAATATCTATAAATATATTATATATAATATGTTAAATTATATATATTATATATAATATATAGAGGTATAATACCCTGAGGAGTCCTATTATTTCATGTAATATAATTAAGACCAAAATCTATATAATCTAATATAATATATATATAAATATAATAGACTTTTATATCTATAAATATATAATATACTATTTATCATTGATGTAATGATTTAATTAGTAATACTTAATGATATATTAATATAGTATAATAAGAAAAAGTAAATGTATATAGTATAGTGTATAATATTAGATTATAATAATAATAATTATAATATAGATTAATATATATATTATTTATAGTATATATTATATATATATAGTAATATTTAATATATATAAATATAATATATATCATTATCGAGCATAGATATAGATATTATTAAAATAGATTTTGAACTGTCCAATTAAAGTACTAAAAAATACGTTTAGAATATATGTGTACCGTCCCCTCAACTTGTATTTCTAAGAAACTTGTTGCATTTCCGAATACATAGCATTAAGACAAAGTGATCCGATCAGTAATTCTAAATGGTGTATTCAAAACATGTATTCCCGTCTCGTCAATATCGTAGCTAACAAACTACACTCGAACATCGAATGAAAGATTTATTTTAGATAACAGTACATATATTTGGCATTTCAAGCCATTTAAAAACAAATATTAATAATAATTAGTAAACAAGGCCAGACTATAACCCAAATATACAATATAGTAACCCTATACAATGTGACAGACACTTTTTTCACAAAACCCTGCAGGGAAAGGATAAATTTGCCATGGTATTAATTATCATGAAGAACTTAGCGAATAAATTATAATAGTGTATAATAAAAATTATAAATATATAATAATTATAAATATATTTATAATAATATTATAATATACAATATATATATATATATATAATCAATATATATTATATATCATATTAAAATTATATATATATTATTAATACTATATAAATGATTATATAATATATATAATAGTAAAATATAAGATATATGTAATTATAATATATATACTATAATATTAATTACTATCACTACAATAATACATTAATATATGAGTTTTTGTTTTAAATATTATCCGTTACCCTCACAAATTGCTCCCCTGGCCCGCGGGCCCATCTGCTAATGCTATTAATACGGCCATGAGATATACCCAAAAACAGTAAATCCGAAATGAGTACTTTTGGACATTTCTATACAGAAAACAACAATCTATTGCATCAACTCATAACTCTTCTAACACTTAGAGACATTTGTACTAATTATAATATACTATATAAATATAAATTAATAAATATAATACTAATATATATAATAGAATAAATAGATAAATATAAAGATCTTATATATAAAATATATATATCATATATATTAGTCTAGACTACTATGCATCGATATAACAGATATCGATTTATGTTACTCAGAATATAATCAAAGTATCGACTTCGATTAATCAGACCCAAAAATATCGAAAAAATAAACCTAAAAAAATTAAGTGCTGCGAAAAGTAAAATCTACCTATATGATATAAATTTATATACTATATATATATTATTATATAGTAATATATATATATAATATCATTATCTATAAATATAAATATACTATTATATATATATAATATATATAGATATCACAATGGTCATAATATATATAATATATAATACTTATACGGTATATATATATATATATATTATTAATTATTATATATATAGCTATAGTATATATAGTATAATCGGTATCAGCAAGTCCCTATACTATATAATTAAATATAATATATATATTATATATATAGATATATATTATATATATATATATATAATATAATATGTAATAATAATATTATCTATATAGTATATATATATAGTATTATATATATATTTATAAAATAATATATATATGTATATATATATATATATTATATCATATTAAAATATATTATATAAATCTAGATATATATAATATGATCTAATAATATATATATATATATATTATATTTATATTATATATATATATATATATATATAATCTCTGGAAAAAAAAAGACCGAGACTCTAAAGATATCTATAACAGAAGATAAAAACCTTGTTAAAAAGATCCCCATTTGACAAGAATATTTAAAACACTTTTAAAATCTACTCAGATTAGAAACAGGGACGGAATAGAGGTTAGAGCAATTGTCAACTTGTTAGAGGCGTTTGAGAAAATTGAAGAGAGGGGGGTCGTCGCCTTTCATCGGCACAGGAGGCTAAGAGATAGCCGAACTCTTGAAATAGGAAGGGAAAGGTTGAGATTGATGAGTTGACACTAAACAGATTTCCCAAGGCAGGGTACAAACTAAGAAGTTCAAGTTTTAAGAACGACAGGAGGAATATCGTCAGAGCCTTTCACATTTTTAGTGTTAAGCTTAGAAAGAAAAAAATGATATCTTTAGAATATATATATATATATACTATATATATATATATATATATATAATATTATATTAATAAAAGTATAATTAATCATATATATAATATATAGATATCGTAATATATTATTATAATATAATATAAATACTAATATATCACTATATATATATATATAATATTATATATTATTATATTATTATTTGGCGCAACTAATATTTATTTGAATTTGCATAATTATCTAGCAGCAATACCCTATAATTTTGTTAATATGGACCATCCTGTACTACTTTACCTGTTGTAAAAATGAAATTCTTCACAACTAATTAGTTTGTCCGCAAATGCTTCACTTTACCCAAAGTAATCTCAACCAGCGTAACCCCTAGCCTACTTTAAGTTGAAATGATTGAGTTCAGTTAAAATGACATATTCTGATGACAAAATATTCCAACAAATATTTTTAACAGAACAAATTAGCAACAATTAAAATATATAATTATATAATGCTTATGCATTGAGATTCAATTAATATACTATTATATATACTATAGTCTTATATATATATATAATATATATAATATATATATATAATTATATATATATATATATATATTATATTTAATATACTATACTAAATATATTATAAGAAAACTAGACCATAGTTGCATGAAATCTTTGAAAATTACGCTTTTCAGGATTAACAATGACTTTGTACTTACTTAATTTACTATTTTATTTTTTTTTTATTATTCAACTAATTTTTATTAAAATTCTTTGTTTTATTAATTATAGTTAAACGAGATACGCATCATCAAATAGGGGCCTTTTTTTTGTTTGACCTTAGATCTGTAAGGGGGGTCAATGCCCGATTTGAATGCCCAGCAAATACTTATTACACAAGTAATCTCAAATTTGCCCATTGATGTTGTTATTGTCTTTTAGAATATCTATCAAATTATAATATTTATATTTAATCATAGATATAACATATAGAGATACAAATTCTCCAAACAAAACTGGTCTGCGATTTTATTCTTTGACCTACAATTATTGTTATTTCTCTTTATTTTTTTTTTTTTTTTTTTTTTTTACAAATCATTGCCATAAAACACATAAACAACATTTCTTACACTCACCTTGTTTTGGTGCAATGAATTTATTAATACCTGGTCTTGTCACATTATGCCTTGATGTATCCTATGGAGATTTGGAAAAAAAAACATTTTACAGTCCCTGGAAGGATCATTTAGCTCACTTTTTAAGTACCTTTCCTTCAAGCAATTTTTTTTCTGATTCAAAAGTAATAAATTAATACATTTGCAATTAAGATACTTAAAATTAAATTATTTTTATTATGCATTTGTTTTATTTCTAGCCTATACCCCTTAATATATATATAATATATAAAATTTAAATATAATAAATACTATATTAGATATATATATATATATATTAATATATATATATATATATATATAATATATATACTATAATATATATATATATTGACTTCTTCTTATTATTACTCTTCTTTTTTGAAAACTCTTCTCACGTCATAATCCCTCAGAGAAATGGTTGAAAAAAGTCTCCTTTGTTTAAAAGATAAAGCATAGAACTTACACATCTAGCTTTAGCAGCTTTATATAATGGAGTTTCTTCGATCCCATCACGAACATATACGCTCACACACAATATATAATATATTTTTATGACCTAATATATTTTATATATATATATATATATATAATATATATATATATATATATAAATATATATAAATATATATATGTATATAATATATATAAGTTATATATATATAATACGATATATAATATATATTATATATATATATATAATATAATATATAATATATAATATATAAGTATATTATATACTATATATATATATATTATATATATATATCTTATATATAATATATACTCATATATAATAAAATCAGAGGCTGACTCCTACACCTCGTAATACTCTAGCACGAAGTTTAACAATAATATAAAAAACGATCAGAATTATCTCTACTTAATCCACTATAAATAATATTAGATATAAAAAAAATTTTTTTGGGTTCAGGTCAAATGAAAAAATACATTACATTATACAAAATTTAAAATGAAAAGAAGTAATGAATCATCGCGATTACAATATGCGATTTTTCTCAATCCATTAAAAAGTTAGTCGAAGCTAGCTTCTGTCTAATCAATGAGGAGATCTGTGCTGTGTGTAGAATTTAGGCTATTAAATTGTTTATATTTTACCTTTGGTATTCCTTTTACATATTATGATGTTGCCACAGGCAGAAAGTTACCATTACTACTTTATTCTCAATGTATGCTTAAAAATAATTCACGGTCCTTCTTAATAAAATTTATTATTATCATATTTTTTATTATTATCTATTATATATTATTATTTATTATTACTTCATTATTATCTTATATTTATTATTATTTTATTTTATTATTATTTATTATATGATATACTATAGATATAATTTTTACTATTATATTATAATATATATATATATATATAATCATATATATTATAATAACTATATTATATATATATACTCGAATTATATCTATATATTTATTATGTAGATATATACTTAGGCTTCGAATATATATTATAATTTATTACGTAATAATAATTATATAGACTAAATATATGTATATATCATTATAAGATATAGTAAATATACCTTATAATAAAATAATATATACATTAATAATATATAAGTATTATTATTATATAAGAGAGGAAAAATAAGCACTGAGAGAGAAAGCTTTGTTGATCTTATAAGATAAAACTTCACTGCACTTCCGCCGACTGAATACATATATATATATATAGTATAACTACTATTAAAATATATTATATATATATATATATATAATACTATTAATTAATACTATTATACTATAGTTATATAATATATATAATATATATTAATATATAGATATATATATATTTTATATAATTATACTAATTATATATACAGATGAAAGAGTACTGAGGAGAGAGGGGAATGAAGCCCTGCGAAAGAAAATTAAAGGACAATATAATACTCCAATAACAAGCTTCATTTTATTCTCAATTTACTTATAATCTTATTTTCTTGACCAACAATTCAACATAAGTTCAAACATAGTAAATGAAAGCGTAATAATAACATTAAACAAGATCATATTATAATATAATATATAAACATATAATTATAATAATATATATTATAACTATTGTTAATATCAAAGTATGAAGAATATAAGTTATATATAGAATATACCTAATACGTAATAAAATAATAAATATAAATATAATAAGATATGAAAGCACAGTAAGAAAGACACATGGATCGTAAATTCCAACAGACAGATCACCCACATATAAAGCACTACCTAACCAATCACCAAATACTCCAGAATGGCCTCATGACTGATCCACAAATTTCACCCAGTGCGAGCAACTGGTCAATAACATATACGGTATCAAACTTATGGCTAATCAATATTAACTCCACCGACCCTTATAAGAAGAACAAACCATAACCCAAATTAGCTGACCGGCAATCACTATATAACCACATCTACACAAACTATAAAAATTTTTGTCAGTAAGACATTGAGGCATAAAATGATAACCTATAAAAAAATACTGTAAAGAAAAAAGCGCCCTGCAAACTAAAAGAAGTTAAGTGGAGAAAATAGAACGAAAATACACTGGAACGGAACGATACCCAAAACACAACATAAAGCGATAAAAAGAATATAACCACTAAATCCAATCATTAATTTTAGAAATGTACTCTCCATAAGCGCACCCAGAGTCCGCATTACATATACAAATAGACACAAAACACCATGCTATGGCGAATCCCTTATAACATGAATTAGATTTGAGAGAAGCAGTCTACATTCTAAATTCACAGACTGGCATGCTTACACTCTTAAGTTTAAGCTAGTAAATTTCCACCCTACAGCAACTGATATCCCTACAACTCCTACAATTGCATAGGAACATTCTTAACGGTATACCCGACAACATTAAATGCAACACTTAACGCAGGAAACATGCAGCCATCCTTTGTCAACGAACCTGTATCAAAGATCAGTCCCCTCCTGAAATTCCTTCTACTCACAACAGAACCACCCCACCCGTAATACTGCACAATCCAAACGCTTCTATCATTCCAGCTACTATATACCCATCAAGAACCCACCACGAAACACTACATACTACAAACTAGTCTTCTACTAAAAGCTTGCACCACTTAATCTTAGATATCCAAAGCCTTTCACTTAAATAAAGGAGAGCAAAATCGTTAGCACAACATACTTCTGCCCATATCATTATACGTTTAATATATTCCTGTACTCTTGTAAAGAAAACTATAATTTGATGCCAGTACCACACCTAGCTACGCTACATATCCCTTCCCTTGAATTCTTACCCACCACGATCCTTGAATCATCCTACTTTTCATTACTACGCTACTAAATATCCCACAACTTAATCCCATCTGTCGTTTCACTCCCACACGCCATTCCCACCAGCCCATCACCTCTCCAAGACCCCCAATCCCCAATCATATCGAGCTAAAACTGTTATTTGTTAACTATGAAAGACCGACACTTTTTATATATAAATTCATTTAACTAATCGCGCACAAGATAGTTTATCACATTTGAATCTTAATACTCCTCATCTAATCTTAACTGAAAATGCACTGTGATCAATCTGCAAATAGAACCCATTTATCACCTGATCAAACATTTATATTAATTAATTTAATTTTTATTATTGATATTAATGGTATTCGTCGTTGGTGTAGTAATTAGAAATGTAAATTTATGGTGTAATTAGTAAATGCCATCAGTTAAGAAAGCACATTGCTACATTGAACCTTGTTCGTGATATGATGTTTTTCCAATCTTTAAGGAGTACATGGATTTCTTCGGACATTGCTAGTATCTTTTGATTTGAATAATTCTTTTTGAGTATTTTCTAATGGAATGAATGGGTGCGTCTTCTTGGGTTTATATATAAAATTAATATACGTATATAAATATTAATATATAGTATAATATATATATATAATATATATATATTAATATTATTATATAATATAATAAATTGTTCCTCCGTAGCAAGTCAGAGGTCTAAACTCCCCGAGTCTAGGAAATCCAAAGCAGTCATAAATTATATTATATATATATATATATCATAATATATATATATATTATATTTATATAATATTATATTATAATATTATAGCTATAATAATTATTTATAATAATTTTTTATATATTATATTATATAATTATACTACTATAATATATAAATAATACCTAATATATATATATATATATCAATAAAATAATACTTATAATTAACATATATATATATATATTAATATCAAATATATATATATAAATATATATACTATATATATATATATCTATATTACATCTCAATCTACATATAAATACAAAAATATATGTAATAAATATTAATATATATAATATATATATATATATATGTGTGGTGGGGTATGTACATGCATATTACTACATAGATCTTAGTAACCGCGATACACAAGGCACAAAAGCTGTACATTACAACGCTTGACGCATACGAAGCAGTAAAAAAACTTGTTATGAAAAGATGAAGCAACTTCCACACACAAAAAATAATAAATAAAAAAGCAAAAAAAATAAAAAATAAAAAATAATATAAAAAAATATATAAAATAAAAGCAAAGAAAAAACAAATCTTCAACAATCTTTCTATATTTCTACGTAATTAGCATCTTCATCACCATCACAGACGTTAAGCGTAATCCAACTTGGTTAACAATGAGAAATGTATCAAGTTCTCCTTTTGCAACTTGGATTAAATGCACTCACTTACTTAGTATGTGGCATGCTGACTCTTTGCATCCTCTCTCCTCTCTCATCGTCTCTCTTCTGCCTCTCTCTCTCCTCTCACTCTCTTCCTTCACGTCTCTCTCTCTCTCTCTCTCATCTCTCTCTCTCTCCTCGCTCCTCCTCATCTTCTCTCCTCGCTCTCTCTTCCTGCCCTCTTCTCATCTCTTCTCGCTCACCCTCCTCGGCATCTCTGCTGCTCTCTCTCCTTTCTCTCTCTCTCTCTCTCTCCTCTCTCTCTTCTCTCTCCTCTCATCTCCCCTCTCTCTCCTTCCTCTACCCTCTCTCGTAACTCGTTGCATTATTCCTTTTTCATTCTCTTAATTACCCTGTGACTGTGAACAATGATGATTAGATAAAGCAAATTAGCAAACCCTTATAATAATAATATATAATATAATAAAATCATAATAATAATACTCATAATAAACATAATAAAATCACACATGTCCTTTGTACCCCCCCTCCTTCTCTTCCAAAATAATAAATAAATAAAATTAATTTAAAACACTTTCCCTTCTATAATAAATAAATAATAAATATATCTTATCATTTAATAAAATAAAAATAATTTAATATAACTATCAATAATAATAATAATACATAATACTTAATATAAATAATCTAATAATAATAATAAAATAATAAATTCTAAAAATTTCATTATTTTTTAACTTTATATCTCTCTCTGAATGAAGTATCCTCATAAAACTAAATAATGAAAGACAAAATATTATTAACTTAAATACGAATACTAATTGCCGATAATAATAATAACAATAAATTAAAATAAAAAATAATAAAATACATAGATAATAATAATATAAATAATATGATAAATAATAAATAATAAAATCATATAAAAATCAATAATATATATATATCATAATATAATATAAAATATATATAATAATAATAATTAATAATAATAAATAATAATCACTTAATAAATAATAATATAATAATATAAATAATATATCACTAATACATACATCATACTACAATATACTCTTAATTATAT
>JABUQX010119125.1:0-29381 GCA_015478945.1 Trachelipus rathkii | reverse complement strand
AGAAGGAGAGAGTTCTTTATTACGGGGGGGGGTTGTCCTGAGAGGAGCGTCCGGAAACCGTCGCTGGTAAGTTTAATTTCTTATATTCATTCCATGCAGACGATCGTATGTGATGTTTTTAAATAGTGGTGCTTCTTCCTTTGCGAAGAATGAATTGGGGCAGTTGATGAGATATATATAGGGGTATGCACCACAATTCCCTCTTAGACAAATTCATTTGATTCTGTTCAAGAAAAAGGCTTCCCACCACACTGCTTCTGTACTTCCTCTAATCCGTACATCATTTTTTATTCGCGGTCTGTGAGAAAACAAAGTTAAGAAAATCACAATTCGGGATTTTCTATTTGTCGTGTGACAAATGTTTTTTTCTATATATTAAGATATTTTGTAATTTTCGTGGAATAAAAAAACTGAAATATTATATTGCGTACTCTAAGTCTAATGGTAAAAATATCAACCAGATCTTGTAAAATATACGAGCTTACCTGACAAGTGCAGTTTAGGGTCGACACTGTGTGAAGACCTGAAGACACAGTTGGCACCAGCGCGGGGGGTTGTGGGTTGCAGTTAATTCTGCTCTTCTCTCCCGCTTCTCTCGTCCTCTCTTCTCGTCTTCTTCTTATATATATATTATTAGCTTTGTATAAAACTACAAACAACACTATTTTGTATCTATTCTAAAAGATATATATTTCTTATATATATAATAAATATATATATAATAATATGATATATATAATCTATATATATCTATATAAGTATATGTATAGATATATGTATATTAGTATATATATTTATATAGTATAGTATATATTATATGGGTATTAATAAATTTAATAGCATATATATACTATATTATATATATATATATATACTATATATATGTACATCGTTAGTAATCATTAACAAGCGAGATAAAAATTTCGTTAAAATTAAACAGCATTTTTTTTGATGCAAATCTATCTTGCTTTCTCGTTGAGTGATTTACCAAAGATTAAGAGCGGGAATGAGGCTGTATTACCGGTGTATTAAAGGTTAAGCTTTGCATGCAAAGAACATGTGTTTATATTAAAGAGGTAGTTTGGTAAAGTATAGATAACGGGGAGAAGTGTTCCGAGAAGAAAGGATCCTGTTTTACCAGTAGAGTAACATGTACAGATTGAGGGCATGGTACAACTGTTAAGGCGGTGTTCTGAAGATGCAGAAAAGGTAGCGATAGAACATATGAGAACTTTTGATAGAGAGGTGTGCTGCAAGAACGGCGTTCTTCTGTCTCAATTGGAGTAGGTATGGTTGGATTGAATTAGTTTCAAGAAGGAAGCATGTCTGTTAATAATTAGCGGGATGAATGAAAGAGAGTAACGCTAAAGTTAGGGCAACAATTCGATTATGATAAGAATGAAAAGCCTAGACTCAAAAGCCATTTGAAAGGACAGTGGGTGATGGAATCACCTTTGATCCAGATTGGCGTGGGCGGCAAGCTAGCATAGCTCTATTAGCAGGGGGCGACAGACACCACGCCTAATATAGTATCAATACAACTCGAGGCGGGGGGGCTTTCGCGGGTACGATCGGGAGGCATCGCATCCCTACTGGATAGATTGGCAGCGTTGCTATACGGCGTTCGTGGAAGAAAAGTCTGTGAAAGTGGCCTCAGAAAAGACAAACCGACAGACCGTTTTATACGCCGAGGAAACTTTTTTAGAGGGATAGCTTGTTTAAAAAAAAGAGAAGTTAAATTGAGTGAACCGTTCCATTAGCAGATCATAGGAATGAAAAATTAAACTCCGCCAAGATATTTTAACGACACACGAAGGTTTGAGGTTAACGCAGTGTTTTTTCAAAAAAAAAGAGTGTATATGGCTGTGTGACAGATTGATGTTGGAGTGAAAGATAGAGGATGCTGAGGCTTTTGAGATTGAAAACACTGCTTTATGGAAACGGTGTTCGCCCAAAGGTCACACTCTGCCACGCAGAAGGAAGTTTGAGAAAGCGAGAATCAGCATGTTCAGTTAGATGCTCAAATGGGTGATCCGCGGTCGGCTAGGGTCTGGTTCCAGGCGTAATTGTTGCTAGAGGTTTGGAAAACAAAGACGTCTAAGTGCATAAAGGAAAAGAATAGGCAGTTAATGGAAGGGTGAAATCGTCGTGCATATGGGATTGTGGATATGTGAATGAAACCAGCAGAGAGAGGGGGTGGGTCTGGTTCTGAAGATAAGTAGAAATGAGGTTATGGATAGAATAAGACAGAACCAGAGTAATTACCGTTCTATTATCAGGGTTTAAAAATATAGAGGGATGAAACGGTGGGCATTTGTCACCAAATACTGAACGGGATAAGAGGGACAGGCTACAGAAACAGAAAACAATTAGCCAAAGAAGATCGTGTGCCAGGTTAAGAGTAATGCAGGGGAAGGCGTCTGTCTTGTACGATCTGCTAAGTCACCTGCACTTTGTGGGATGCGAGCCAGAGGCAAAAGATAGAAAGAGATCTGCGAGATGTATTTCCTTGCAAATCTTCCTGCTAATGGCAAATAGGATTCGATAACTAATAGGAAAGAGTACAGAAGGTTAGAGAGGATTTATATTCCGACGGGTATATTATCAGAGTATTTTTTTACTTTCTTTTTTTTTTTTTTTTTTTTTTTTTTTCTTTTTTTTTTTTTTCCTTTTTTGTTTTTTATGGACATGGGGCGACAGCGCTTTGTTTTTTTGTTCAAGTTAAATGAAAAAATTATTAAAAGCAAACAGCTAGTTGATTGCTCATCAAAATCATTCGAATAAATTTTAAATAAAAGCATGTAGTCAGATGCTTGAAAGTTACAAAATTTGAGAATCTTATTAGGAGGAATAGACGTATTCCGATCACAACTAACTCCTTTGATACGGTCTTTCTTGTTTAAAATAAGCTCTGAAAAAGCAAGATATAACACCTTTTGAAAGAAATGTACAATATTCAGCAATTCAAATAGTTTGGAGGGGAGATGGATGAAGAAGGAAATAGCACTGCGAAAGTCAGTCTAAGGTTGTGAATTGAGATTAGAAAAGGTTTTGATAGGAAAGAAGGTTGTGACGGGACTGGTTGTACATAAGGGTGATATTCATACTGGTGTGGTGTGCATATGTTATGTGCGCCTCTTTTTATTCTTTTTGTATATTTAAGTGACAAACTCATTTTTATAATTAATTTTTTTGGTTTGTGACTTAATTGGTATGTATGCATAGGTCGCAATATGTTAAGTCAGTTATTTTGCATCGTATATGTTTTTGAAATAAAAAATGTCTCACAGAGCTAAGCGGGACCGGCGAGGAGGGCTACAAGAGGAGGCTCCAGTAATGTATTAATATTCTGGTTACCGGGCATGTGTCCGTATTCATGGACGAGAAACGAATGATAGAATAGCAAAATAATTTTTTAGTGTCTATGGAGAATACGTAGATTTATTAGCAAATCAGATTTTTTGGGATGAAAATATTTAGAGTTCAAGGATCTTCTGAAATTGATCAATGACAAATCAATTTCTTAAGATGCATAGCGTTCCCTTGTGGCTAATCAGAACGAGAAAAGCAGTTTAGAACCAAGTTTATCATAGGTTTAGGTTGATAGTTAATGATCATGGGGGCGTGGCGCGCTGGGATCGGTGCAACTGCCTCCATGCCGAGAAGGAGAAAAGAATTAGCTATCGCGCTTTGGGCCAGCACTCCAGAAACGCCTTTCGCGAAGGAAGGCTTTTGGAGTCATTCAAGATGTGGGAGAATCAAGATAGATAGGTACGGGACCGTGTTAGTGTGGTGTCGCATAGTGAGAGCGTTACCCGAGAGTCCTGTTAGCTAGAGTCACCAAAAGTGCCGTAAGATATACGTTTTACCACTGTTGTCCGTGTTAGGTGCGAGGGGTTTTTGATAGCCGCGGAAGATTTGAGAAGAAGATAAGAACAGAAAACGAGTATAGAGTGGATCTGCGAGAACCTGTAGCTTGGGAGTGGATGAACAGAATTTAAACAGAATAAGGAACTATTAGAAATTCTAAGAGATGTCATGTGAGGAAATCAGGCTTGTGCTTAGAATAGATGTTTGGGTTCTATCTTCAAGGATGCCGGCATCGGATAATTGACAGCAGTTGGGGCGGGTGTAGCTGCATTTGACCATCTGTGTGATCAGGTGTATCGCTGATTCGGTCGGCTATCTATACTTATTATGGGTCCTTCTGCCTCTCTTGAGGGGGACTTTTTCACTGGGGAGTGTCTTGTTGTGGTGGCCTGGCTCTTTGACACTAGCAATGAGCTTTTTGATCGAATGAAGGCAATTGCTTATGTCGGCGTCACTAGCTGTGCTCATGTGTCCTCTAAGCGGGTGTCTCCTTCCTTTGGGGTTTGCCTCTCCAGAACTCGTCTTTGCTTACTTCTGTGGTCATAGTGTTTGCGTCTCTGTGGTGCGCGGCTGATCCAGTATCAGCACTCGTGATGGGCGACTGTCTCTATCGTCCTTGTCCTGTTAAGTGTGTGGTGTTCCTCAAGGGTTGTCAAGTTTTATCTCGCAGACTCGGTGTATTACCTTCACTTGGTCATCCACGGAATCTCTTCTTCAGCTTGTACTTCTAAAGGCTGCTGTTTAGATACGACGAAGGTAAACATTAGAGGTAAGAATGAAAAAATTTGCATTTCGCGGAGTCCTGGAGATTCTGTTTTATGTTTTCGTCGGACTGCGCAAGTTCCGCAAGAATGATGGTCCAGTCGCATGACATGAGCTAATAATGGATACATAGCATTAATACGGATTTTATATTTTTTGTATTGATGTTATTTTTATCTTTTTTTTTTTTTCTTAGCCTTATTACTCTTACTTTTTTTTTTTTTGTTTTTTTTAGCTTGTTTTTTTATCTCTTTTTTTTGTATCTTTTTTTTTTTGACTATGCTTGGTAGTCTCGTACTCTGTCTGTTTATCTGTTTTTTTTATCTTTTTTATCTTTTTTTTTTCATTTTTATGTACTGTGTTACTACGTCGACTACTTTAAGAAGAATGAATTTATTTTATTTATATTAATAATTTTATGTAATTAGTACTGCTGATTTAATTCTGCCATAGTTTATATAGTATAGCAGTAGATTTGTGTAGTATATGTGATATAGTCCTAAGTTGCGGATATGAGTAGAGCATGATTGGAGGGAATAACGACATGTGAGTATCGATATGAGTCTTAGAAATAGGATAATGAATAAAGATCTAAGTTACATATGTTGTGTTGTTACAAAGCTAGTGGAGATATTGTGAATATAAGTTACGATATAGCGAGATTAGAGGCATCTATTTCTGACGCTGTGTGTATTATTAAGTATCATAGATTTCGTTTGGTAAGGAGTGAGTTTAGAGGAGCGGCTCAGGACTGTCCGGTCGCCGCTGGGTATGAGATTCTTTTGTAAGTCTGATAAGAAATGCTGGAAAATTTAAATTTCTTGTGTTGGTATCGATTATGTTGGTGGTCTTTCATGGGGTATTGTAGCTCGGCTATGAATTCAATCCACGGTAGATATGGTTGGTTCGTGTTGTGCCAATCGAATGTATTGTGGTATTTTTTACTGTTTTTTTTCGATTTACGAGATTATCAAACTACAATAAAGTTTTTTTTTCTTTTTCTTTTTAGCAATTCTACTTTCCCCAATAGGTCGTGAATATGAGTGTTGTTTCATTGTTCTGTATGTTTACTGGAAAGGGTTGGTGCCATATTTTCCGGTTATAATGGATGGCAATGAATTGTTTTAAATGAGGGGAATTAGTGGGTAATTTATTTTCTTTCTGCATTCTCCTTGCCTCATCCTGATTGGCCAGTTCACTTACGGTTGAACCAATCACCCTCTAAGTTGTTTTTTTCTATTTAACCGAAAATTATTGAATAAATAATATCAGTTATTATTATTATTATTATTATTATTATTATTATTATTATTATTATTATATGATTATTTATTATTTATTTAGTAAGTAGTGAGTGAGTAGTAGGTAGGTTAAGTAGTAGTGTCGTGTAGTAGCAGTAGTCAGTGTAGTATTGTACTATTAGTGGGTTAGTTATTCAGTTATTGTATGGTATAGAGTATAGTAATTCATATTTTATTCATTATTGATTATTGATTATTTTTATTTTTATTTTTTTGTTTTTTTTTTTTTTTTTTTTTTTTTTTTTTTTTACCATAATAGCCTAATTTTGGCTATCTTTACCTTTGCTACTAGTTGAAATACTATTTATTTCTAATCTAAATTCTATTGTTTTTTCGCCTAGGGTTTTGATTTGTTTAAATTAAGTGGGTGATGTCTAACTGCTCTTTTTTTTTTCCATGTCTTCGCTCGTTTCCCGTTTTAAGAAACTTATTTAGTTTTAACCCTTCGTCTCATCTTGGAAATGCCACCTGTATCCTGTATCAAGAATCTTATTAGTTATAGTACTGATATGTTTCTTGCGTCTTGGAAGATTATTTTTACAGTTGTGCTTGTCAAAGTATGGTGGAATTGATGTCTGGTTTTGGTTGTCGTCAGGCGTGCACTCTTTCCCACACAAGTTGTATTCTATCTTCTATTTTTATCTTTCTTGTAAAAATAGAATTCATTAGTTAAATTAATTTCCCCAAGAAATTTCTAGTGTGTGCCAGGTCGGTGTGGCCGAATTACAGTGAGGTTTTTCGGCAATCAGGGGCAACGTGCTTTTACTCTGTGTTGCTTATATAAGTTATTTTGTTTTGTGAATTTATCTATGGTTTATTTGGAAATAACATTATTGGTTTTGTATGTATTCTAAGAGTGGTGTTTATTATTGTTAAGTATTTATTCTGTGTATTGTTGTATTTTCTATTTATTTAAAATATGTTTTTTTTGTTGTGGGTTTTTTTTTTTTTCTTGTTTTTGTATTTAAAAAATTGATAAAATATCCAAGAGTTACGGAGCAAAGGTAGGTGTGAGTTTTTCTTTGAGTTTATAATTTACAATTGCGTTAAAACGTTATTATTTGGTTTTAAAATTTACAATTTGGTTTTAAAAGTTTCTATTTTATATTAAATTGTTATGTGTTCTGATTTTAAAAAGTATTTTTTGTTTTAAAATTTATAATGGTTTATTGATTTTGCTTGTTCTTGTTTTGGTGGGATGTTTTTCTGTATAATAATTGGTTTTTTTTTGTAGTGTGTTTGTGTGCGTGGTGTATTTTTTTTGTTTTGTTTGTTTTCTTTTTTGTTTGTGGAAGTATGTTTAGACTCATGGTTCTGGTGGTGATGAGTGTGCGAAGATAAAAGGCGGAGGGAGGTGCCGGGAAGTAGGAAGTGTGCTGTGTAGAGGCGAAGCGGAAGGGTGAGAGGTGGCAAGAGCGAGAAGGAAAAAGAGCGAGCCAAAACAGAAGGAAGAAGACAGAGGGGTGGGAGGGGGGCATGTAGAGGGGGATGGGCCCAAGAGAGGAACCGCTAAGGTTTGATTCGAGAAGAACCACATTGAGGTAGCCGGCGCAGTTCCTGTGGAAGTTTCCGGAGGGTCCGAATTTTTTTGTAAATGGCGCAGAAGCTCATCACTTGAAAGAGGTAATTGAGGGAACAATGGGGTGGTAGGGAAATGGCATTCCCTTTCGATATAATATATAGTATATATACTATATATATTATAAATAATATATATATATATATATATATATAGTAGTATATATATATGATTAGTAATATATATATGACTATATATATATATATATATATAGTAGTATATATATATGAGGTTATATATATAATAGTATATAGTAATTATATATAGAAAGTATATATCCTTACGTTGATATTAGCGTTATTTTATATATATACTATGACTATATGATACGTTAATTATACTAATTATATACTAATATTAGATATATTATTATATATAGTATATATATATATATGAAATCGTAGAGATTTTACTTTTCTTTTATACTAATTTTCGTTTATTATAAATCACAAAGAAACAAATTAATAACATCAATATCTTATACAATCCTGCAACATCCGTATGGCTGAGATATTCTACTTGATGCAATCTACAGCACATTTATGATATCTTAGATAATACACCAAACTTTCACTAATATAATTAATATAGTATATATAGTATATATAATAATATATCTGTAATATATAGTATAGTATATATATATATATTATATTATATATAATATATTATATTATATATAGGTATATATTATAAGTATATATACATGATATATTATATTATAATATATATATTATATAAAGTGATAAAAGATGCGGAAGCGCATTTTTTTTTCTTAAAGTATACGACAATAGAAAGTATTACGGATAATGGTGTGAAATTCAAAGAATATAATTATTTCATCACTTAAAAACAGCTTTTTTCAGACAACGTAATTTTTGAACAGAAAGGAAAACTGGAACTTATTGAATCTGAAGGGTAAAGCAGGCCTGTTTAGAAAAGTGTGCAACATTCTCTGGATAATATGTCCCATGGTGGAAATGTTCAGTCGAATATTATTATATATATATTATATACTCGTTATTAGGTCTTATAATATTGGTAGTTATATGTATAGAATATTATATATATTATATATTATATGTATAGGTTATATAGTAGTAGGGTGTAGTATATATTCGTATATAATATATATATGTTATATATATTGTATAATTATGATATTAATATATATATATATCATATATATTATTATATATGTATATATGTATTATATGATATAGTATATAATTAGTATATATAGTATATATATATATTTTACGTATATAGTATTATGTAATAGTATAGTATTAGGTATGGTTGGGGAGTGTGATAGGTGCCTGAATATGTCGGTCGTAAGTTATTCGGTAATGATTACAGCCGACCTAGTTCTTTGGCATTTGTTTCCCAAATATGATCGAAATATTCGGGTTAATCTCGGCTTTTTTGTCCAGAACTATTCGGATCGCCGAATATTTGGAGCCTTGTGATAAACATATAAATTTTAGCTAAAGGACATAGTAGGGAAAGTTTATTTCAATTTTAAAATTGAAATTTTTATGAACTGATTTTTCCTACTTTTGTCCACCTCAAAGATTCAATGCGGCGGATTTGCTCTCCGCCCAATAACAGATGGCCGAACAATCTTTTGGTGGGTCGAATTTTACTTTATCGAAGATCCGTATAATCGGTGCCAGTTGTAGCAGTTTTTTTCGAATGTATTATCCGTATAAATTAATAGAGACATTCATTTATGATATCGCTGGGATACATTTAGTGGACCAAAAAGCATGGTGGCTGCGCGTATTAGGTGGGTCCAGGGAGAGGTGGTCTTGGCTATACCAAAGTTTCATTGGTTGTTATCTCACTATGTTGCAATGTTTTTTTGCTATGAACATTCATCTGTGCGGTGGTTGTATGTATGTTTGCAATATGTAATTATGGGTTCAGGAAGTCCTGAGCTTTATAAGGAGTTATTTTATGTTTACGTTCGCAGTAAGTGCATATCCTTTCCATTTTACCACCATTCATCAAGCGGTTGATGTTTGCAGGATTCTCGCTGCAGGTAAAGCTTAAACTACTTGTACAGATGTGCGCTGAATGTCAAGACAGCCATGAAGTATTAATTATTTATCAAAAGGTATGACGCTCGTTCCTGACAAGCTGGATATAAGCACTTATGGATATTGCTTAAAAGATGTTTGAACAATAAAGTTCCCCATTTGGTGGGTGTTTTTACAGTCTAGCCAGTATACGCTGTTGGATATTGTATCGCAATCAGTAAGAATGTTTGACATTTGATTTTCATAGAGTCGGCAAGATTGATCTATCCATTGTAACATTGAGACCATTCTGACAACGCTAATCCACTAAACATAGCAGTATAATCGTGAAGGAAACAGTCGTCCCATGTGTGGTGTGATAATCCCTAAGCTATCATCATGTTTATAGCAATAAAATATTTTTTAAAATAGAGGCTACTTAGAGAGCAAATAGCTCTCAGCTCAAGTGGATTAATTACCACTCGTTGTAAGCCATGGCGTTAAGCGATCAGTAGACTAAAGGTAAAGAAAGAGAAAACTTTCTAGAGTTTCTATGCGTGATAAATTCTTTGTGTGTAGCGTTGGCTGACTCGTTTTCTTTAGTATTTGTCGATTCAAGCTTACATTTTTTCGACCATTGAATTATGAGTGAAGGTGAATTAAAAATATGGAGGTCGGTGAGGCATAGGAGAAGTAATAACGACTAAACAATTTAGTGCTCCCTGACTCTTTTTCTGCTGAACGAATGATTTTCCCTGGTGAGGTGTAGTGGGGAATAGTGAAAGCTTAGAAGTGGCCCATTTTCAAATTCTTTAGATCGTGAGTTGTTTTTAAAGAAGGATTCGCTTGTGGCAATTCAAAATCGTGCGATAGGAACACAGAAAAATGAAATGTGAGAGTAATAAAAATAAGAAAGGTCGCCCAGTTCCTGTCTTGTTCCTGAAAACAGTAGTGATTTATTTCGTACATAAATGTAAAAGGCATACATATGGAATTACAATAAATGAAAATAGAAAAAATTAACAAAGTATATTGATTTAAGATTTGCCTGACTTTGGTTGACCGGCCTCAGGTGTTGAAGTAAGAAAACAGTGGATTATTCCCGTTCAATTTGGTGGTGAGAAAACTGCTGGAAAAGTGTTTATATTATGGAATGTGAAAATAAACTAGGCATATAGAAAATGTGACCCGTTTCAAGAGTTATTACTTCCACGCATGCATCATCCGGAATGAGTTGAAAGATATTGTGTGTTCAGACAAGTTATGGAGAAATATTTATGAGTAGCCACTGATAAGAAATGAGGGTTATGAGGGAGAAATTGGAGCAACTGCTACTATGGTGTGCTGTGCATTGTATAGACTTAGAGACTGCTTATTGCGAATAGGCATGAAGTTTAGTTTAAAAATTATCGTTTACTAAGAAAACCTTGGTTTCAGATTTTCATTTTATTATTGTTTTTTAAGATAATTGGCAATGGTTTCTATAGAGTGTAAGGATAGATAATAGTTTTATGACATTCGTTTTGTTAATGTTGACCTGCGCGTCTCTTGTAGTGTTGATAAGGGTTCTTGCCGTGTTATTTGATTTTACAATGAGCCCTAGAATGGATTGAGTCGTAAGAGAACTTTGAAAATACTAACGCATGACTATTCTTTCGGGGCCCGAATAGCGTAAAGTTGGATTATTCGTTCCGAATATTCGGTTATTTACGGAGGCAGTGACCGGGTAATATAACTTTTTAGCCACGGTGAATATTCGGTATTCGGGTTCTTTGTTTTTCAACCTATTTCGGCACACTAGATCCCCCGAATTTATTAATGTATATTTGATGATATATATATAAGTATAATTAGTGATATATATTATATATAATAATTTAGTATAGTATATATATATTATAATATATATATAATATAGTATATAGGTAATATATATTAATATATATATATCATATATATTGTATATATATATATATTATATATATATATAATATGGTTGTGTGTGTGTGTGTGTTGTGGTGTGTGTGTGTGTGTGTCGTGTGTGTGCGGTACCCTTCCGTTTTGATTACCTGAGTGTGGTTTGTTGTCATTGTTCTATTACATGCCATTCCACTCACCTTTATTTCTTACATTAAATATAACTTGCTATTTTGCTCTGATCTTTTTCCCCGTAATTTTATTTATAAATCTTTAGGCATCCGGCCTATAGAGACCGCCGTTTTTTTTCTTTTTTTTCTTCTTATTAACCCGACTACCTTCTTACTTAAAGAGTCATCTTATTAATATCTTTATAAAAATAAGTCATTGTTGTTGTTCTCATCATCATCTGGATTCTACTTGATATGCTACCATTGGTCTTTGTAAGTTGTAACATGCCTTCTTGATATTCATAGACACCTACATAGCCAATACATTTTACAAACTCTCCTTTCCCGTTAAAATTTTCTTTTTTTTATCATCTCTCTCTCTCATCTCTCGTCTCTCGTGTCTCTCCCTGCTCATCTCTCTCACTAGGGTGTGTGTCTCGCATCTCGTTCTCACCTCTCTTCCTCGTTCTCTTCGATTTCTCGTGGCTTCTTTTTCATCTCGGATCTCGTCTCTTCTCTCTTCATCTCTGCTCGTCCGGCGTTTCTCGCGATCTAGGTCCTAAGTTTTGATGGTCTCTCTTCTCGTCGTCGCTCTGCTCTTAATCGCAACACAATACATCCGACAGTACCCGTTGATGCACACACGCATAACTGCTACAACCGACACACAACACACCACTAGCTAGCACCACGACCACCTACACACAGAAACACACACATATTAATCCAAGACTTTTCCTTCGTTCAATCATCGTTTAGAACTTAGACATTAACATCCTTCTTGTTTGTTGAGGATGTATGTCTGCACGTTTATACATTTCTATATATTATTCCTAAAAATTGGAAACTGCACCAAATAGTCTAATTTCAGGCATATTATATAAATTATAACGATTTTCCCAAATTACCTAAAAACCGAGTTTCAATAATAATAATAATAATAATAATAAAATAATATAATAATAATAATAATAATAATAATAATAATAATAATAATAATAATAATAATAATAATAATAATTAATAATAATAATAATAATAATAATAATTAATTAAAGTAATAATAATGGAACTTATCCATAATTAAAATATAATTAAAGATAATTTTAAAAGAATTAAAAAGAAATTTAAAATAAAGTAATTAATATAACAATAGATAATTAATAATAATGAATTAATATAGCTATTAATATTTGAAATAGCTTTCGCAATTTTAATATTATATTAATAATAATAGATTAATAATCAATAATATATATATTAATAAATAAAATATTAATAATAAGAATCTAATAATCATAAAATTGTAATAATTATTTAATAATAATAATCCAATAATAATAATAATTAGAAATAAGAATCATTAACCAATGTAATTATAATACATAAATATAATAATAATAATCCAAAATTTTTATTCTAGTATAATCAGTTGCAATTTTAAACGAGATTAATTTGACCTGACCCACATAACATATAATTATTTTCTTGTATATTATTTAACATTTTGTTATTGTCAATATAGAAGTAAATTATCATTATAAATCAGGTACTCATTTCACTCCTATGATTGAAATAAAGGCTACTGGATTGCTCAACACAATGTTGTGCCCTTTGGGCCCCGAATACAGAATACATTTTATACATATATTATATTTTATAAGCATCAACTGGGCAGATGCCTCTTCCTTTCTAGTATTAAAGTAATTGTATTAAATTAAATTAATCACAAATAAAATATTAAGTTAATTAGATTAATGCTTTAATTAATGACCTAGTGCTACACGATCATGTAATAGTATTCATAAGTGGTACAAACACACAATAGTCGTACCAATAAGTAATAAATAATTGAATGAATAAGGATAAACAATAATACTCTTTACCTGAATTCTCTAAACCTTATATAATCTTCACTAACTACAATACCGGTTTGTTCCATCTGACCTCTATTTCACCGCTATTATTCAATCCTCTTAAGTTAACCCTCGCGGCGTACGGCGTGTGGGCAAAATTTGCCCACACTTTTTTTTTTTTGTTGAAAATTTTCATTTTTTTTTTCAATTTTTTTTTTCTTTCTGGTTTTTCTCAAAAACATTGTTTGAAAAAAAGACCTTCAAATTTTGTGTTAAAAATATGAAAGAAAAAATAACGAAGTTATTCGGGATATACTAGAATGTGGGGCAAAATCGGCCCACACCGTACGCGCGCGTGACATTATAATTTTTTATTTAAAATTAATAATAAATTAATAAACATAAGCAGCTAAAGTATTGTTTTAGCACTAATCTAGGAATCTGGTCTATCAAAATTGCAGAGAATGTCGCTGTTATAGTTTTTTTGTTTTACAGCCAATCCGTATAGTTACCAAGGGAAATAACACAAGAAAAAAACACACACATCATCATTAATAATATAAATGAAATAATAATAAACATTAAGTTAACAAAAAACTGGCTATAGATCACACTTGAAAAGGTCGCAGTACACATATCATATGAAAATTAGTTGTCAAAAACATAAGTAATTCACCGTAAAATATAGTGTGGGCAGATTTTGCCCACACCGTACGTGCGCGTATGCAAAAACGGATCCGTCCGTAACGCGCGAGAGCCGTATTAATTTGAACCAAATCATTAGATTAGAACTATCCAACAGAAATTAATAATTATACATCATTATACCTTAAAGTTTAATAACTGCAAGAGAGAGAGAAACATGAAATAATTAAATAGATCAACAAAATACTAAAACTTATCAAATAGATACTATCTACATACATTCTTTGCGACTTGGTATACTAATAAATGAAAACATTAGAAGACTCAGTGACGCTTCATCCCAAACTCCAGAAAAGTATCATCTTCCATCTCAACCCTTTCCCACCATCCAAGCAGACCTGTAAACAAAAAAAAAAAAAAAACCAATCAATAATAATAACTGATAAAACTAAAAAAAAACCTTAGGGAAAAAAAAGCAAATCTGATAATTAATAAATGCCCTAAATTGAAAAGAAGTCAACTCAAGAGGTTTAATCTATAGTGTTACGAAGTCATGCAGAATATAAGCTATAATTAATATCAATTCCTTATGTAACTTAAGATTAAATCCTTGCATTCCGTCACTTTGGGCATTTGTATATATTCAATCTTTGGGATCTTTTGTATAGTTTGGAACGCGTTCGATTTATCGTTATAATTTCTGAAACCAAAAAATATCCATAAATAAGGTAATGCGAAATAATTCAAATTATCTTTATTTTAATGAAAATCAATAATACTACAAAAAAGTATCTATGAAAAATTTAAGCTTCGCACATATATATATAATATATTATATACGGTATTATATATATATATTATTATATATATATTATATATTGATATATATATATATATATATATATATAAATATATATATATTATAGATATATTATATATATATATATATATATATAATTATATATATATATATATATATATAATATATATATATATATATATATATATATATTATATAGTTTAAATCCTTTATTTCTGAAAATATTATGCCAAAATTTTTACCTAATATCTAAGCCTAAAAACTAGCGTAACCTAAGGTCTTACCTGACCTAACCTAATCGTAGCCAAAAACTCAAAATACCTAAACATAATCTAAAAGTAACCTACATAATCTATCCGTAACAATAACAAAAATAGCCTAACCTCACACGCTAACAAGAAGAAAATTCTCTCCTCTCTCTCCTCTCCGTTTACTCCTCTCTACCTATCTCTGCTTCTCTCTCACTCCCTCTCTTCCTCCTCTCCTCTTCTCTCCTCTCTCTCTCTCTCTCTCTCATCTCTCTTCTTCTCTCTCTCTTCTCCTCTCTCTCTTTCTCTCCTCTCCTTTTCTCTCTCTCTCTCTTCTCTATATAAGTTATATATATATATAATATAGATATATATATATATATAATATATATATAATATATATATATAATAATATATATATATATATATATATATATATATTATGATTATATAGATATATATATAATATACTATATATATATATAATATGATATAAAATAAATTATTAAGTTTATTGAAAATCATTTTCTGAAACAAAAAATTAAATTAATATAAAGTTTTAGAGCTTCACCAAGACAAATATTAAAAATTTATTTAAAAATCTTAGAAATATTATAGGTATATTTTTTATCATAATAATTAATTCGATTTCCCGATATATCGTATCACATTCCAAACTTTAATAAAGACCCAATCTTTGAAGTACATCATTTATACTTGAATTAAATTAAATAAAACTAATGTATGTTCCTTATATGTATATATTTTGATTTACTTTGAAATTTGGGGGGTCCCACCACATAAGGAGATTTGTGAGGCACTTAGTTTTGCTACTAAATGCCACATTCCTGTACCCAAATATTGAAATGTAGTCTTTTCAATGAAATTTGAAGATAGGGACACCATTTCATTACTAAAATGTGTGATAGGTTACACATTATAGCACTGAAATATGATAAAACAATTAATTTATAAAAAAGTAGAAAATAAAACTAGGACTATTGAACCACGATAGCCTCAGTTATTAGTTTTGTATAATTTGACTACATGAAGTTCATAATTTTATTTATAAATGTTTTGCTCTTTCTAAACACCTTTTCTTTCTTTTCTTTTTTTTTTCCTTTTTTGAATTAGTGTACAGGACCCACCATGGCCCACAGGGAAGCGGCCACACTTGGGTTGAATAATAACTCCCTGGGTGGGTCGGTCCTTGGTAGGGTTGGGAAAGGAAAAAAACAAGCTCGTTTTTTCCGAAAAAAAAAACTTTTTTCATGCAAAAAAAACATAGCGAAAAAACAAATAAAAATTTTTTTTTTTTTTTCGTTTTTTTTTAAGTATTTTGTGGATTAGAATGTATTGAACATTATATATATAAATTAAGGCAATATGCTCTTAATCTTGGACATTTTATGGTTTCCAAATTTCAACAAGGGTGAAGCCCTTGAAATTTAGTGTTCAAAATTTTTTATAGAGGTTTTCCATAGTTTTTATTTTACATTATGAATTTTTGATATTCATAATATGTATGTTTATGGCCTTCATTAATGTATTCTTACTCTGTTTCAGCTTGCAGTAACATTTTTATCATAATTTAATCAGAATTTAGGAAATTGCCCACGTGCAAAAAGATCGTAGAAGCTGCTACTTTTTAAGGAAATAAAAGAAGGGTAGTCAAGGAAGGCCCTCGCATGAAATATAACTTGTTGTTGTAGGACGTTGCGCAAACTAGTATTTTATTGACTCATAACTAGAACTTAAGAAATTACTGAAAATTTGCCAAACTGAGAGGAGATGATTATGCTAAGGCAGCTAAGCTTGAAGAGTCCTGTTACTGCCCTCTCTCACACTTGTCGAATTCTCACACGTTACTTCATACGACTGAGATAGCAGACTGTATACAGTCTATATCAAAATTAAACTGACTGGACCTGATCACGCGATGCAGCCCAAGTGAATAATGAGCTTGAACAGTAGTCACAGGCACAGTAGTCCAGCTGCTCCGTAAGTATTGGGCGGATAACGCTTCTGGGGAGTGTCGGGACTAGTGATTAGTGAACTCAAAGTTGATATTTCAAAGCCGAAATATTTAAGTTTAGTATCATTCACTCATCCTCCTTCATTTACAATCTTGGTATAATTTATTTCAATATTTTTATTATATTTCATTTGCATCCCTTAAGTCACTTTTGAGTTTTGTCATTCAGACTCAATTCTATAAAAAAAATATAATTAACTAATTAATAATAAAAGTTAAATATATAATAGATATATATTATATATATATCCCATACATAGATTAAATTAAAAGATAGAAGCCTACAAACAGCAGTCTGCAGGCTACAATCTACTGTAAATGTTAAAGTTTAACAATGATTAAAATATTAAGAGTGGTAGTTCTGCATTTTTATATCATAATGGAATATTTGCTTAATTTCAAGTATCCTTATATTTGAAAAATGAAAATATTCAAGTGAAATATCATATTAGCCTCTTTATATTTTTAAAAATACATTTAATGAAAAAAACGAAAAAACTGAAAAAAACGGTTTTTTTCACAACCCTGGTCCTTGGTCATACTTATTTTAAATGTCGCAAAAGAAAATTTAGGTGGTGAAATAAATAGTAAAAAAAAATAAATAATAACATAAATAAAAAGATATCCTTACATTATATATGTCCTAATGTTAGAGGAACAAGTAGGATGAAAAGAAATTGTAGAGAAAGCGGGAACGAATATAATGTTTAAAACAGCTATAAGCAACAAACAAGCAGGGCAACTACAAAGATAAATAAAAAGATATCCTTACATTATATATAGTCCTAATGTTACATAACAAAAATTAAATGTTGTTAAGAATATTTAGTTTTTGGAGATAAGAAAAGATAGATTTACCTTTAAAGTGGGATGATCAGACAATATATGGAATAACCTTTAAAAGGTGTTATGGACCATATAGTATGAAAATGAAGTCCAGTTGAGGGCAATCGATGAAGATATGGTGAACAGATTGTGGGACATAGCGATGTCAAAATTTGCAAATGGGAGGGGGATGTATGTAACTTGTTCAGTTTTTTAATAATTTGGTCAATCGAAGAGGGTAAAGATATTACTCATTGACGTATGATTCTTCGAGATACTCTTTTGTTGTTAATGCATAGTAGTGAAACTATGGTGTGGAGTAGGAGGCATAGATCTAAGGTGCAGTCTTGTCTGATGGATAATCATAGGGGTGTGGTAAGTGTGAGAATAATTGATAAAATGAGCAATGAAAGTGTTAGGGAGTTTTGTGGTGTGAAAAAAGGCTTGAATGAAACAATAAATGTAAGTGTATTAAGATGATTTGGTCATATGGAAATAATGGATGATAGTCGGTTGGTTATGCGGATATATAGTGGTGAGTGTGCTGGGAATCGACCGGCTGGGAGATCGAAGAAAAAGTGAACTGAGTCAGCAAAGGAATGAGAGTTTGGCTGAGGGGAGAAAGTTGCATAATGGGAGTGAATGGTGGGATTTTTGTGAGGGGATTTGGTTGTGGGCTTAACTCATACATTGACGAAATACCACTGAAGGTCTGCCTCGGTTTTGTAAAACCCTAGGGTGGATTTTTGATTTGATGGGCTTGCACCTAAGGGTATGAGGGGGCTTTCAATTCGACTTACACCATGTTCTTCTACTAAACTATTGTTTCCGGTGCATGTTGCGCACCTCACCTCCAATCTTGGGTCAAAGAGGAAGATAAAGAAAGAAAAAAAAGGGTATTGGAGCCAGAGCCGAATATTTTAAAATGATGTAACTTGAGCAGGAAATTTTAAAATGTGGAGTCGACAAAAAAAACCTTTACCGGCCCTACATCCTTAGTTATATAGAGTCCCATTATCCATGTTATTAACAAAAAATGGAATGTTTAAATATTGTTCTGTTATGTGAGTGTGTATTTATGCATTTAGACCATTTTAAAACATTAGTTTTGACTTAAAAATTTTCAAATTGAATTTTTTTTCATTTTACTTTTCGTATGCAATTGAAAAGAGCAATTTCAATTTTTTTTTTTTTTTTTTTTTTGGTTTTTTTTTTTTTTTTTTTTTGTATCGAATAAAATTTTTTGTAGAACTGGATCCAATAGTAAATTCTGTGGTTTAATATCCCGATGGCAAAGTGTATTTATTTATGTACTTGCTATTTCAGAATGGAAGGTACCAAATAGGGAAGATGGGAAAAACAAAACAAAAAACGGAAAATTATTATTGTTGACAAAGTTTGTTATACGTTTATAAAGATTATATTTTGTATATTTTATTTTTACATTTATATGGAATAAGGAGTTATTTTGTTTAATTTTGTATTTTTTTGAGAAAAAATAAAATAGGCTCTATAAATGTTTAATTTTTCTTTATAATATATCCAAAATAAAGGTCTACATGGCGTTTGAAATTGTGTTCGTCCAAAGAGATTGGAAAAAATAGATAATGTGCTCAAGATTTTACCATTTAAGTACATATAAGATTGAACAATTTAGGTTTAAATGAATTTCTCTATTGAGATACAATAGGACCTTGAATTTTAATTAATATACGATCCTATTTCTTATTCATAGTATTCTAGCTTATTTCTACCGTCCTTATATAAACTCAAATCATTTTAACTTTGCTTTTAAGGAATGCAAAATTTATCACGAAATAGTTGATACTTTTGTTATTTTGATGTTTAAGATCAGCAGTGACATTTTCAAAGTAATATTAATAATCGCTGAGGTTACGCAGAGGACTTTCAGGTGTAGTAGAAAGAATAAAAACGGAAACCTGCTGGTCTAAGGCTTTCAGGTGTAGAAGAAGAAAAAAAAGCGGAAACACCTGCTGGTATAAGAGTAGGAGGGACTGAGGTAAGGTGTCGACAGTTTCTAATTGTGCACGCCTTGATTTAACAACGTATTATATTTACAGGCCATTTTCATAGAAGTTAAACCACAGACTTTGTCACCATAGAACAAATGAAACAAAGTAACAGGATGGACCGGAAAGCGTATATGTCATAAAGAAGGGTGGTCCTCCCGACAATAGATCACAAACCAGAGACTCTCACAACTTCCCGGACCCAACTCCGTAGGGTAGGCTGTGGATGAGCCTCTCGGAACTCTACATCGGTGTACCGCACGAAACCAACATAACCACGCCAGAGCCCGAGGTTATACACCATTGTACAGGACAATCTCCTCCAGCAGTTAACTGGAAGGTTCTGGTCTACAATTGGCGGCCCAGTCATAAACGAACAAAAAAGACTAGTTTTTAGCCTGTACCCTCATCCATGGGGGGTGGGGGAGAAGTGTAAGGTAGACTTAAGACCCATGTGGGAAGAGGCACGAAAGGGCCCAAGGGGTTGTGACTGGGAAAAAGGAATGGATACCTTTTTCAAGAGGGAAAGTACGTACAAAATACTTAAAGGTTTAAAGCTGATGGGTGAGGGTGAGAATTAAAAAAAAAAAAGAGAAACTGATGGAAGGGGAGGATTGAAAGATATAGACAGTATGAAAACGGAGGGATAGAAAAAAATTTCGTACGTGACAAATGCACATACTAGTAGTGTGGCCGAAGGGACGCACAAAATGACCCAAGTAATGGCTCTTTTCACTATGCCATGTTCCAGGTTATTCACAAAAAAAAAGGAATCAATACTCCCTTTCATATATATATATTATTCCGAGGGATTGGAGGAGAGCAGTAACAGTACCCTTATATAAGGGTAAGGAAGATAAAGGGAAATGTGGGAATTAGTTTATTGAGTGTTGTAGGGAAGATATATGCTGGTATTTTGGTCGAGTGACTGAAGGATTGATTGGTGATGAACATGGTGCGTTTAAGAGTGGTAGAGGATGTATGGATCAAATCTTTACATTGAGAAAATAAGGGAGAAGAAGAATAAATTGTATCTAGGTTTTATGGATTTGCAACAGGCGTATGATAGGGTTAATAGGGAAGGTCTATGACAGGTGTTAGTGATATATGGTGATGGTGGTAGGCTTCTGAATGGAATCAAAAGTATGTATGACGATAGTGAAGCGTGTGTAAGAATAAATGGTATCAAAAGTGATTTTTTTTAGTATTGATAGCGGAGTGAGGCAGGGTTGTGTATGTCATCACTGGTTATTCAAATTCTGTAGAGGATTGGGGTGGTAGAGAAATGTGTTAGAATGATGGAGATACGGTGCGAGGGTGCCCTACCTATCAATGATGGCTGATGATTTGTTTTGTGTGGTGAACCTGAAGAGAGTTTAGAGAGGATTGGTAGAGAAGATTTGGTAGTGTGTGTAAAAGGAGGGTTTTTGAAAGTATACGATAGATCACCAGCAGTAGGTTATGGTTGGCTGAGATGCAAGGACAGTCCTCAGTATACAGTTACTGTAGATCGGTGAGCAGCTGTACAAGTGTGCTCTGACGTTAAATATTTAGTGGTATATGCTGGATGAGAAGGGAACGGATGATGCAGAGTGTAGTAGGAAAGTTGTGAATAGCAGGAGGTGGCTGGTCGCAATTAATTCGTTGGTGGACGTAAAGGGACTAAATTTGGACTGCCGCTAGGGTCTTAATGAGGGTATGTTTTACCTGTGTTAATGTATAGTTGTAGTAATATGGTTTGGAATAAAGAGGTATAGGATCTTAAGTTCAATGTTTTCAGATGGGCAATCTTAGGGGCGGGTTAGGTAAGAAACATTGATATAAATGAGGAATGAACATATTAGAGAGTTATGTGGTTAAGAAGGGGTAAATGAGAGAATTTAAATGAAAGTACGTTGAGTGGTTTGGTCATTTGGAAAGGATGAATGTAGTCGGTTGGTTAAGCGATGTATAGTGGGGAGTGTGTTAGGAATCAACCGGCTGGGGAGACCGAAGAAAAAAGTGGATTGGTCGGTAAAGGAATGTCTGGGGAGAGAATAAAGGTGCATAATAGGAAGTGAATGGCGGGATTTGTGAGGAGGTGATGGTTGTGGCCCACCTGGGCCAGGAATGAACCCTACACATGACGATATGCCATAAGTAGGGTCCGTCGATGTCCCGTGAAGCTCTAGGGTGAATTTTCTGACTGCGACGTTTTCACCAATAGGTATAGAGGGGGCGGTAAGGCTGAGCTTTCTTTGTCGATTGTGTCATTATTCTTCTATACTTCGCTTTTCGATTGCAATGTCACGCCCTTACCAGAGTCTTGGGGGGAAAAAAAAACAGCTATATATATATATACTATATTTTTTTATCTTTTTTGCTATTTTACAGGCCCACCCCGGCTCACAAACCGGCCACACTGGGTTGAAAACAAAAAAACACCATGGGCGGGTCATAACATACATATTTCCAATAAATAAGGAAGATTTAAATAAAGAAATGAATATTCAGTCAATTTAAAATAAACAAAAACTAAACAAATGTACATACTTGTATTATAAAGTCCTAGTATTATGAAGAACCATTCACTTCTTGCTAAAAACAAGAATAACTAGAGTTAACTACTAAAGTGGGAAAGATTTCGGATAAGATATGGATAATCTTTTGGAAGGTGTTATGGATCGTAAAGTAGGGTAATGACGGCGGCGAATGGAGTCCAGCTGGGAACAACCAATGAAGATATGGCAACAGATTGCGGGGTTTGACTTCGACAAAATTTGCAAATGGGAGGGGGGTTCCGTAGGCATATAGTGACTGTGAGTTGATATTAGTGTGGCCAATTCGGAGACGTGCAAATATCAGCTCGTGTAAACGTTTTCGCGGTGGGAGGAAGACCCACTCCCGCATGATCGGCTTATATATTTCTAAGTTCGCCCTGCTCTGATCATTCGTCCAGTGCTCTTGCCAATAAGATCGAAAACCTTGTGAAGAGCAGGATAGTAATCGGTTGATGGGAAGTCGGCCTTGTCGAATGGCACTCGGGAGGTACCTGGAACAGCTCGAAAAAGAAAGGAGGTGGCCATATTGGCCTCTCTGTCAGCGATTTTCATTGCCAGTTACCCCTACATGAGCAGGGGTCCAACATAAAATAAATTTGGTTTCTTAACAGGAATGGAAGCAGCCGAAGAAAATTGCTGCACAGGCAGAGGATACCGTTGTGTTTTTAGAATAAGTGGTTTTAAGCGCTTGTAGCGCGCTAAGCGAATCTGAATAAAAGGTACATAAGATTGATCTTGGTAAGGATTACGAATATCGAGAAAGGCGCAATCATTATGCAGCCATTGAATTCTGCTATTGAAATTGAAGCAATGAAGGGGAGGGTATGGGAAGGTTGCGATCAGGAAAGACAGCAGATGCGCCCACACAGTTCCCGGTTTTAGAGCCACTCAGTAAATACTTGGGTACTAACGTCAATCATGAAAAAACTGTGGAATGAGACAGCGATGATGCCTTTAACAAGGCCAGCAGAATGGCATTGATTTGGAGAGAGAGTCATGAGCCAAGCAAAATGGTGGGAGGCGGGGAATAACCAAGGTGTTTAACCTTCATCGTATGAGAAAGGCAGCACCTTTTGAAAGGGATGTTAAGAAAATTAAGGATGTTATGATTGCAAAGAAAATGGCCAGCAATTAGGATTCTGAGGCAACTCCTGCAGAATCTGTGTCAGGCAGACGGTCTGGGTTTTGAAAACGAAAGATAAACTTGTAAGAGCCACATGATATGATATTCTCATTTCGAAGAGAGAGTGGCACACATTGGCTTCAACTTCAAGGCTTACCCAGGGGAACGATCGGAAGTCTCCAGTGGAGATCGGATCGCCTCGTTTTGTATGGGATCAACAGATGCAGAGAGTAGGGGCAGGCCTGAACCATATTACTTACACAGCCATAGTCCAAGCGTTCGAATCGAACTACGGGCGATATATAGACGAAAAGGACTTTGCGATCAGCGCCCCAAGATTTTGAGGCGAGATGACCTGAATAAGGGCAACGCGCGCCGCGATTGACAAGTTGATTTTCCAGTGTTTGATATGTGGCGGCATATTTATGAAAATTTGACCTGTCGACACGTAACAGAATAGGCGAATCCATAAGTAGGTTCGTGGAAAGAAGGTGGCAAAGTTCTTCGATTCCCTATTTTTTTAAAAAGCAACTGCTGAGGTTTTGGTAGGAGAAAAAATGGAAAAGCACATGGGAGTGAAAAATATGTGGCATTATCTTACAGCAGCTTAGATGTACACTGACTTTCGTGTAAAGGGCAGCTGACACCGGCTATGCATTATGGTGGGTGATCGTCATGGATGGAAAAATCGGACAGTTCTCACCCTTCATACCCCTCCCCCTATAAAAGCACACGACGAACCAATATCATTCACAATCCGAAGCAAATCAGTAGTATACCACTTAAAACACACTACCCTGGCGGAACGCCTTCATCCAGAGTAAAGTGCGCGTGACAGAATATTAGGCAACGAACCTGGATAGATCGGTGTGACAAAAGGCATTTGATAAGAGAGGAGTGTGTCGCGGAACCAAGCGAAATGTCAGCTTTAAGGAGAATCCCCAGTTTCTCCACAGTTGCTGTCGTAAGCCTTGTTAAGGTAAAAACGAACACCAAGAACCATCCCCACCGTTGGAAGGCTTCCTGATGTCATGGTCTAGTTTTACCAAGGGGGCCGCAGTCGAGCGATTTTTGCGGAACACCAAATTGGAAGTTTGAGAATGCTTGACGGCTCTCCAGAACAGGGAGTAAGCGGGCCAGAAACCATTTTTCCATTAATTTACATGTATGACAGGTAAGCGAAATTGGTCTTTGGTTGTCTGCAACTTCCGGATCTTTTCTAGGTTTGGGGATAGGAATTACAAAAGCTGTAGTCCAAATAGATGGAAAAAAGATTCGATCCAGAGTCTGTTATATAAATCCAGCAAAAATGGTGAGCCCGAAGGATGGATATGACGGGCATGATGTACGAAATCATGGTCTGGACCAAGGGCACCGTCTTTGCTATTTGCCAATGCAGTTATTTACTCTGCAAGGGTAAAAAGACGATTGTAGGTATGATCTTCCCCGTTCGCTGTTGAAAAGTCTTGTAGTGCTGTGTCAGTTTCAGCATTTTTGGAAGACTTCAGCTGTAGCGGAATGAACTCGCGAATGGCTAGCAACAGCCAATCAGTACTAACGCAATCCGCCTACCAACCGGCCGGAGCGGGAAAATCGTATCAGTTATTTTCAGGCCCATACGGAGGACTGTGGAGGTGGAGGAGGTCATGGAGCGACGAATATTCTTCTGTTGTAACTTTCCCACACTAAAGAACGGGAAGTCCTGCTGCAGTTAACAGTCGGATCATCGTAAGTCGAAATATTGTTTACGGTTTGACGATTAATTCGCCGAGATCTCGCTGCGGCTGCTTTAAGAAATAAGGCATGTTTGGCGGTGCGACTACGCGGTCTCTTTGTATTGTCTTAGAGTTTTCCTTCTTCTTCTCTGTTGCTTGTGCGCACTCTTGGGACCACAAGGGTTTTGCTGAACGCCTACCTGTGGAAGACTGCGGAATGCAGGCTTCCGCTGCCGAGATGACCACTTTCTGGAAGAAGCAAAAAGGCATCATCAACAGTCGGATATCGTTTATTGAAAGGAGAAAGATGGATAGCTGTGTGCCCTGATAAAAAGGAGCCCACTCCGTTCGAATCATAACGCCAGCTGGAGTTGCGTTTTTGCATTGGTCTTGGAACAAGCTCATTTAATGTCTTAAACTGGGCTAATGATCGCTGCAAATAAATAATCCAAGCGGCAACCAGCTAAAAACGATTCAATTAAGGGCAATGTGAGCAACGAAGGAAAAATCATCATACAAGAAAGACAGTGTGGATCTAACGTTTCAATAGGTTGGAGCCTGTTGTTTCAAAGGAATCCCGGGGAAAAGGGGGGTTAGGCAGATCTTATAAGATCCTTGGACTTAGATTGAACGTGGACTGGTTCACCCATAAGGCAGGTGGGCCGGAGTTGAAGGTCACCTGAGTATTAACAACTCGGAGCAGGGAGCTGTTTAGAAAAAGATCTCAAGTCGACCTTTAGTCGAATATATAATTTATATATATATATATACTAAGTATCTGAAATAGTAGTATCATTATAATATATATATATTATATACACTAATACCGCTACTTATATTAGCGGAATACTATATATATACCACGCGATATTACTATATATCTATATATATACTATATATATATACAGTCATATATATCATGCCTATTAGTATATATATATACTATCTATCGATATTACCAACATATATATATATTAGTATTATATACCCTACACATAATACTCATCAACTCAGCTTACTTATATAAAATATTCAAGGGCTTGGGTTCAAGTCAGGGATGGCACCGAAGAAAATCAAATGAAAAAAATCAACTTCGATTTTTTTTATAAATTAAATGGTCATTGTTGATTTTATTGATTTTTAAGAGCGTTAAAGATTATTTATAGTTATATATATTTGTATCCATCTGTTTAAAATATATATACTTTTTTGTTATAGATAATTTCTAGTCCTCACTCAAAATGTACAAATACACATACTATATATATAAGTGTGTTATAAATATGTTTTTTAATTCAAACTCTTTCAAGCAAATTCATTTGGCGCTATTGTCATACCCCGTAAGTCTGTACACACTCTCTCTCGTGTTGCTAGTTTCAGTGTGTGTTGTAAGATTTTGGAACCCAGAGCTAGGGACTAGGGTTAAAATTGAAAATTAATGCCAGATTGCAGACTAATGTTATATATGATTGTTTTTGTATAATGTCGTCTATAACAACATTAAATTCTAGGCCACCAGTATTTGAAACTGTCCACAATTTTAGCACCCTTATTAAAAAAGGCAACATGATATGCTGAAGAGGGCGCAACGTAAAGCAACTAGGAGGGAGATTTTTGGCTTTCAGGATAAGAATAGGCGTGAAGTTGTCTAGATAGGCCATGCGGCTTCTTAATTATTTATTTCTTATTTATATTGAATTATGGGTATAACTGGACATTCTAGACGGGCCAATGCGGCTTCTTAATTTAGTTTTTGATTGGTGACTTGGGACAGTCTAGATAAGCCCATGCGGCTTCTCAAGTATTATTCTTATTTATTATGAGTTGACTAGGACATTCTAGAAGGGTTCAATGCGGCTTCTTAATTATTATTTTTAAATTATTAAATATTATTGATTGACTTGGAACAGTCTAGATAGGCCCATGTGGCTCATATTTCTATTATATCTTTCATTTATATTTGAATATTTATTTATGGAAACAATTATGACTGTCTCTAGAGGGGCAAGCGCTTCTTAATCTATATAGATTTTAATCTTTGAGTATTGGATTTTGATATTGTGAAACATTAACTCCATGCGCGCCTCTTAAGGTATTTATTCTTATTTTATTATGGAGTTGACTTGGAACTCTCATAATAGCAGGCCGTCATTGCGGTTCTTGGATTATATTCTTTTAATTATTTAAATCATATATATTATTATTATTGTTGAACTGGGACAGTCTAGATAGGTCTATGCTGCTAACTAAGTATTATTTCTTTATTTATATTTCTCATGGGTTGACTGGCCATTCTGAGCGGGGTCAATGCGGCTTCTTAATATTAATTTTTATTGCGTTGACTGGACGTCTAAATAAGACCATAGCGGCGTTCTGTATTATTCCTATTTTTTTTGACTGGACATTCCCGCTAGAGGGGTAATGCAGCTTCTTAATTTATTATTCAGAATACTAAAAATAACTGAATCATGGGCCTATCTAGACTCTCCTAGTCAACCCATAATAAATAAGAATAATACAAGATGCCGCATGGTCCTTTTTAGACTGGAATAAAATAATAAATAAGGACATAGTACTTAGAAAGCCGTATGGCCTATTAAAGAACTAGAAAATTAATATATAGGAATACAATGTGTAAACTATCTATAATTCCTTACTTTGGGTGTTGTTGGTTATTTCAAAGACTTTTTGCGTTACCTTGAGGTAGCTCTATTAGTTTTTAGATAACCGGCCTTTTTGGCTTAATTAACTTTATAACTAAACTAACTTATTAGGTTAAAATTTGTAGCGTGGAGTAGGGAGGTAAGAGAAAGAGGTAGGTTGATAAAGGTTGAGAAGGGAAAAATTACAAATTATACAAACTAACACCTTACATTTTTGATTAAAATTTTTTGATATCGACAAGCAATGGACTAAATAGACGGTTATTGAATTGAGGTGATTATAGTGATCTTTTTGGCTTTTTAAGGAAGTCTCTGTAGATATACTCAATATTGGCAAGTACAAATTTCACTATAAACTAATATATAATAGTTGATGCTTATATGACTTTTTCATATCTTACATCCTAATACGGTACTAAAAATTAAAATATAAAATTAGAAGGAACATAAGCGAAAGCTAACATGAATAGTTATTTACGCCTAAAACTAAACTAATAAATAAGCAAAAATTAGAAGACTACCTATAATGTGGATAGTATATAAATGTTTGATATTATCCTCCCACTGAAGAGTTGCAATGAAAAAACTGCATTAAAAAGAATTAAAGTTTTTTACAAATCAGATAAATTCCTGCGAAGGAATTCTTGGACACGTGACAGCAGCCTGTCTAAGAGGTCTTTCTTTGACTGAAATTGAGCTGAGAAATTTGATTCTGTTGAGAGTCAAGTTGAGGTGAATTTATACCTGAAGTTGAAGGTTGTACATCTACAATTAGCAGGTATCACATTATTACTTTGAACACCTATTTGAATTTGAGGGATCACACTTGCAGCTCCCAGATCATTCATTTTCATTTGTTGGTTCGACCATCATGATATTGGATGAGCATCATCTGCTTGTTTCAGCAGCAGTTTCTCCACTGGGACAGAGTCGGGTAATAGATAACTCCAATGGGTTATAGATGACAAATAGAATAGTGACAGTGACAGGTTTGTCCATCTCCCTTTTTATAACACACTCCTGATCTTTTCGTCATCACCAACAATGACTCCCAGAACTCTGCCAAAAAGCCAGAAGGGTCTAGGTTGTTTAGGTGTGTGAATCAGAACTATATCTCCAACCTTTATTCTGTTCTTTATTCTGTTGGTCCACTCTGACTGATAGAGACTCCTACTTGTCTGGCGCAAATTCAATAGATAAGACTCATACCATAATTCCCTGAAAGTCTCCAAAACTCTTCCTTGAGCAGTTAGAGTTATGG
>JABUQX010119124.1:32500-35051 GCA_015478945.1 Trachelipus rathkii | reverse complement strand
TATATATATATAATATATATATATAGATGTCAGATTTTTTTAATGCTCACATTGTATGTAACTAGGGACCGGCAGCTTCCTACAGTTTAAACAATTATAATATATTTGGATCAGCGGATAAATTTCAAGGATGGGATTTTTAACTTTTTTTTTTTTTTTTTTTTTTTTTTGGCTTATCATTTTCAAATTTTTTTTCGTTTTTAAAAATTATTTCCCCCCATTTAGGGGGGCTCGAGCCGACGGCAGGAGGGACAGAGGGGGGGGACATTTTCATACCCCCAGAGGGCGATGGGTCGGATGAAACCCCCGACGACACCCAAAAGACCAAAGATGCGGGGTTCCAGAGACCATATCCCCGGAGGGGGGATTATAGTCCCCCCCGTCGAATATCCACCCGGGAGGTCCGAAGATCCCCGGGACTTCCCTGCCATCTTTTTGCCGCGCTTACCCTATGGTATTTTTTTCCTTTACTTAAAGTAATCCAAAGCGTGAGCTTTTTGGAAAGTTTTTTTTTAAAATTATTTTTTTTTTAACTAAAGGAATACCAATGGGTAACCGCAAAGATGCAGGAGTTGGGGTCTCTCGGCCTCCGGTGGACGATCGGGGGCGACTAACTAAAAAACAAAAAAGAATCCTCCGGAACCCCCGCTCTTGTATTTTGGGTGTCGCGGGGGGTTCCTCCGACCATCCCCTCCGGGTATTGAAACGTCCCCCCCTCTGTCCCCCGTCGGCTCGAGCCCCCTAAATGGGGCGAAATAATTTTAAAATATTTTTCGATGAATAAGACCAAAAAAACAAATAAAAAAAAAAAAAAAAAAAAATAAAAAGTTAAATCCCATCCTTAAATTGTCTGTCTTTCCAAATAATATAATTTTGTGGTACCTGCCGTTCTCTAGTTACATACTGTGAGCATTAAAAAAACTGCACCATAATATATATATATATATAATAATATATATATATATATATATATATATATATATATATAATTTATATATATAATATATATAATATATATATATATATGATATATAGTATACAACACTTATTGTCGGACACAAATAATAAAATATTTACGTCGAATAAACTAAAAAATAAATAAAATGAATTTTTGAAAATAATCAGTTTGAAGCTCAAAAACTCAAAAAAAAGTAAGTTCTTTTTATAGCAAATCAAATTTTTAATTTTTCTTTACCTAAAATAAAAAATCATTACCAACCATTCCAATACTAAATTATTTTGAAGGAACACTTGGCACGTTGCATGGTGGGATTATTATAAAATCGATTATCTTTTATAAAATATCGATATCTGACACATTACCTTAAACCGAACTATTACCAAAAATAATAATGACGAATAGTGAAAACGAAAATCGGCAGTCTCTTTAGGAAAAAAAGTTACAGCCACCCTTTGAAAGTTTAAAATTTTCCCATAGACTTTCTTATAATAAAAATTAGTGGGCCTCGTGCTCGTTTTAGGGCCATCATAGTTCAGGTTATGATAAGATTTGTTAATTCTACATAGATTTTCTCTGTGTATACCTAACAAAACTTATCATAACCTGACTTAGAGGGCCTGAAATGAGACCTAACCTGGAGGATCAAATTGAAAAGTCATTGGGATTTTTAACAACTTTGAGAGGCTAACTTTTTTTCCTAAAGAGATCAACAAATAATTTTCGTTTTCCACTATTCTCTTATTTTTTTTTTTTTTTTAGGAGTATATCCTGTGATTTTTACATAAAAAATCGGGGGTGCGGTGAACAACCCTCTGGGTAACAATTACCATAAAATGATATTTATTCGTTACCTATTAATAGTTTTTTAGTTAGCATGCCTGGGCCTTTTCGGGATGCAATATATATATATATATATATTATTATATATATATATATATATATATATATATATATATAATATAGTATTATATATATATATATATATATATATAATATATAATATATATATTAATTATAATATAATATTATTATATATATATATATATCAGAAACAAAGCAAATCTAACAACCAATAACAATAATTGCGTTAAAAAAATTTCCAATATTAATCACCAGGCCTCAGTGCTAAACACTTTATTATTTATTTATTATAAGGGCGTGATAAAGCCTTAAACATCGGCAGCACTTAACAAATATTTTTGAGTAGAAAATCTTTGTATTTAAATATATACTAAACTTTGCTCATACCATTAGAAGCAATAGCAACTTAAAAGATGTAATGGGAAATTGTTTAATTAAGCCTTTTCACAATTTTTAAAACGAAAGATAAAAATTCAATCGTCGAAATGCAAAACAAACATTAGGCTACTTTCAAACATAAAGACTCCGTTATGTTGCAGCATTATTGAAAATAAACTTAATTAATTAAAATTTTAATATTTAACTTAATTAATTAATTAAATTTTAAATATTTGGAAAATAAAAAACGGGGGAAAATTAATAAGTCATTATTACTAATATATAAAAGATTTAAAAAATAAAAGGATTAAAATAGTTGAAAAAAAAATTGGGTTTAAGACTAATTTGCAA
>JABUQX010119124.1:0-27500 GCA_015478945.1 Trachelipus rathkii | reverse complement strand
CCTTATACTGAAATTATTGTAAAAATTTCGTAGTAATTATCATTATATTATGATTATTATTATTATTATTATTATTATTATATTATTTATTATTATTATTATTATAATTATTATTATTGTGGGCGAATTATTGAAGTAATGGTATATCGCTTATTCCTTATAAATGGATTATTTATAAACTATTATTAGTGTTTTATTATATTGAATAATATACCTCCATATTATATTCTTATTAGATGTACTAAAATGTGATTGGATATTCAAGCACTATTATCTTTCATCTCTTTTCTACTTCTATTCTCTACTTCATTTCTCTCTATCTCTTCATTCTCACTCTTGCTCTCATTCACTACTTTCATCTATCTTCTCTACTTCATCTTCTATCTATTCTTCATCACTCTCTTCTTTCATTCTACTTACTTTCATTCTCCAGTTATTCGTGTGAGTTTTATTTAAATATTTGATTTATTATTATTATTAATTATTATTATTATAGTTGACCAAATTGATTAATTAGAGTTATCTGTAATCATTCGTATGTGATTAATTTGGTGTTTATTATTTATTTTTTTTTTTCTCTATATTGAGGTGAATAAATTATTATTATTAAATAGATTAACTAGATAGATTATTCTCTGAAAATTATTATCTCATGTGAAACAATGTTCCAGCAACTGGTAGATTATTTAATATGAATTATATATGATAATTAATTAAATAAAATAAAATTTTTATTAATTTTCATGGGACCTCGTGTATTATGGATATATTATAAACCATAATATAAAAGATAACAATCTATTTTTTCTCAAACATCTCAATTTCACATAATAATTTTTGATATGTTGAAGGAAAGGCATATAATATTATTCTTATTACATGATTACATCTCAAATTAAGTGAGTTTTTGTTTATTTATCAAGTTATGAGTGATATAAAATTATCACTCATATTTATCTATTAGGGTATCAAATATTAAATGGAGAATTAATATTATTAAGAGTATATGTTAATATGAATATTGAATATAATATGTGAAATTTAGAGTATTGTAGGTGATATATGGAAGAGAATTGGAAGAATTAATTGATGTTATGTAAGATGATATATTAATTATTACACTATTATTATTATATTAAATTTTTTATCGGTATTTGCATTTATTTATTGGTGGATAAAAAAAAATTAATATAATATAATTGAATTCTTTCTATCAGTGTGATATTAATTGTATATCTATATTATGTAATGTATATATTTTTTTATTATATTTATTGTATTTATTATATATTTAACTAGTATTAAATTATTATTATTTTTAATTTAAATTAGTTATTAAAGTGCTTATTCCAGTAATAAATAATATATATATTTAATTAATTAATATTATTATTTATAAATTTATATATAAATTATTATATTTAATTATATATTTATTATTATAATTAATTTATATTATTATTATTATTAATATTATTATTAATTATTATATATATTATTATCATATTGTTTTGTAAAGTTTTTTATTTTATGCAACACTATACATTATATTTATAATTATTAAATTTATATTTAATTTTTAATTAGATAATTCAAGTAATATAGTTAATTATTTTTAATTTATAATTTATGAATTTTTTTAATAATTATAAATTAATATTTATATATTATAATTATTTATAATTATAATTATTAATATTTTATTATTTATTTATATATTTTATGTAATATTATATTATTTTTCTTTTTAGTTATTAATTATGGCATTTATTATTTTTAATTGTTAATGGTGATTATAATATATTATGTATAAGACTCTATTATTATATTATGAGTATTTCGGTTTCATAAGGACACATAACTACATTGTGTATTTGCAAATTAGTAAACCCATATTCTATTAGTCGGAAATTTTAATTATTGGTTTATATTTAAATAATTGTATATATGTAAAATGTAAAATATTATTAAAACAAATAAATATTATTTAATATAAAAATATATATAAATATAAAATATATCTCATCTCATGTAATTGAAAGTACACCCTTGTGATAATGTTATAATGACTGAGTATTGTAATCTTATATATACTATTTATATTGAATAAATATTTATTTGTAATTATTTATGATATATATTAAATTATTTAATTTATTATTATTATTGATATATCATTATTATTAATATTATTATTATATATATTAAATTTACATTTATTTAATATATAAATAGTTTAAAATTTATCCAATTTATTATTATATTGATTTAAAATATATATTCATTATTATATTATATATATAATTATATTAATAATATAAATTTAAATTAATATAAATTAAATTAATTAATAATAATAATAAAAATTTTGTTCACTATTAAATAAATATATATATAGTCTTATAATAAAATTTATTATATATAATAATATATAAATTAATGATAATAATATAATATTATAATATATAATATAATATAATATATAAATTAATATAATTGTAAATATATTATAATTAAATAATTAATATATATAATTAATATAATATAATTATATAAAAAATATAATATAATATTTATTTATGTTGATCCACTAAAAACTTTTGTTTCATTTAAAAAAAAAAATTAAATTATTTGTTAATTATTAATTATTTATAATAAAATATATAATTTATATATATTAAATTATAATATATATTAATTAATTTTATAAATTATAATTATAGTAATATTATATATAATGTTCCTTTTAATTTACTCTCAATAAATAAATTTGAGATCATGTATATTTTTAAGATATATTATTATATTATTATTATCATTAATTTTATATCTGTTTACTATGTTACCATATCTGTTATTTACTTCTTTCTCCATCTCTATCATTATAATTAAATACCAACATCCACCTATCAATTATAAAATTATCTATCCATTTCCTTTTCAAATTTCTTTTCTTCGTTTTTAATATATTCTTCATTTGATTACACTCTAAATAAATTTATCATTGATAGAAGATCAAGTCAAAGATGTCTACAATCATTTTTTATCTCAATTATACATATTATGCCCAAAAACATTTCATTTATCATCAAAGCCAATCCAAACCCCAAATCAATACGAATCGATAACAATATGTGAAATGGATTCAAATAATCAATCATCATTTTAATTCAATTTATATGCCCTTTTCTGCCTAGATTAAGAAAAAAGTGGTTATCGAGCACCACATCAAAAACAATACAACCAATACTAATATATCAATCTCTCTCTCTATATCTCCAATATTACTCTCTCAACCTTAGGATCGAATCATTAATTATTCCAATCATTTAAATCAATCTGATTCAATCATCATATACTTCATAATATCAAACTCAATCTCAAAACTCACATTCATTATACTCAACATCTTATTCAACTAAAATATATATATCAATGGATCATACACATCAATCATGTTTTATGATCATCTTATGTCGTGTCTAGCTAATCTCATCAATCAAAGCGCGAATGCAAGGAACAATCAATAATCGAAACAATCAACGAATCAAATTCATCAACTAACACCTTTTAATCAAATTCTCTTCAGCTATGATTACTTTATTAATAAATTAAGTACTAAGTGATTAAAAAATAGCTAAAATCAAATAAATTAAATATGAGAATCAAATCAAATTCCAAATCATCTATACATCACCTCATTATCGCACAATCAACCTCGAATCAAAACCTAATCAAACACATCCAATCAAATCCACATCATTACTGGATTAACAACAACTCTCCAATCATTATTAAACAATACTTTGAAGCACACAATCAATCCAAACCCAAATCAAACAATATCAAATCAAGTGGACTAAAATCAATTCAAATGAGGAGAATACAAATCTTAAATCATAATCAATTTTAATAAATTTTTCAGGGCAATCAATCAATCTTACCAATCAAAATACTAATACAATTCAATCTTAAACAATCAATGGATCAATATATATATATATACAATCATTATTTTAATCAATCTATTACTATAGCAACAATCAATCAATCAAGCCAATCAAACAATTTGAACAATCAATTGATCAAATACAAATACTGATCGATCAATATCAAATCAAATAAATATCTATATCAAACTTTAATAAGAAATCAGATTCCAATAAGATAAATCTACCAGATTAATAATATATTATTGTCTAAATAGTCAATCAAATAGATTCTATAATCAATAAGAGTTCATCGTATCAAGCTCTAACCTACATATCAATCTAGAGCCTATGTAATTAAGTCTGAAATCATATCATATCTTCGCTCTTCTCCAATTTGGGCTTCCTTACTTTCGCCCAATTAAATCACAATACAAAGCGTATCGTATTCATACATCACATCTAAGCGCGATTAAACAATACGTATTATACTCGTGTATCAAATATGTCTATCAAATACTAAAAATTGATTTTTATTTATCTTATCCATACTTGCAAAGATAGGGCTGTAGGTCGGACGGAGGCACCTGGACTGGTTGCGGTGCGGTGCCGTGGGTAACTATCCTGATTGATTCATGATTTTTGGTTGTGTTGTAGCCTTCACAACAAGAAATCCAGTGTTAATGCGGTGTGAAGGTAGTTGTTGAAATATTGAGATGCTAGTACATGGTGTACAGGCGCGGTTCAAGGTAAAGCATTGTACCTATATCGTCTATATGGAGTTGTCAGAGGTACAGATTATCTCAAATAGACGCGATGCGGTGCCGTTCGAATGTCGTGTTTAATAAATACTAATGACTGCTCCGACCAAATTATACTGATATATCATCATTTCTTTATAACTGATTTTAAGTTGTCTACCCATAAGCAAATATGTTATCGTTTAAAATCATTTTTCACATTAGATCGATTTAGATCTCATCTTCCTGTACTTAACGAGCGATTAAACGACGGAGTTAAACGCCAGATTGATAGTAACAGTAACGATTTAATGAATTTGTCATTTATTAATAAAGATTCATGTATTATTATTATATTATAGAATGTGTGAATATAACTAAATTTGAGTATTAATTATATCCTTACTATCTATAATCTAGTACTTTGTATCTCTGGCGTTCTCTAAGATTACGTCCGTATTATTTATTATTATATTAATTATTATTATGTCATTATTATGTTATTATAATTATTATTTTATTATTATATTTCGGAGTGTTATCACTATTCTCAATTTTTATTACGCATAATAGTCGACTAGTTATTATACATTGTAAATGGCCAACACTCTATAAAATAATCTATTAATGGAGCTGATTTGTTATAAATCGTCATTTATATAGCGTGCTGCGCAATCATCACCGTGGATACGTCATTAAGAGTTATAACATGAAGTCATTTAAATGCGTCCCTATTGTTATTTCAATGAATAGTTTTTAGATGAATTCGTCCTCTTTACTCTACTTAGGTTTAATATTAAATTAAATTTACTCTATAGTTGCTATAGAATTATGAAAGTAAGCTTCTAAATTAAATGATGTATTTATAATGTGTAGTTTTATATAATAATATACATACATTTCGATTATTTATTATTTAATATATTTATATATTATATTATTATTATAATTATTATTATATTATTTAATTAATTTAATATTATTATTATTATATTATATTATTTAAATATTTATTTATATTATTATTATGATTTGTATTTGTGTTATATTATTATTATTATTATTAGTTATTGTTAAATTATTATTGTTTATTATCATATGTTATTATTATTATATTATTTAATATATAAATTATTTATATTATTATTATTTTATTATTAATTTATTATTATATTTTATTATTATTATTATGTATATTTATATTATATTTATTTAAATTATATATTTTATATTTATTATATTATTTAATTTATTATTATTATTTAATTATATTATTATTTTTATTATTATTAAAAATAATAAAAATTTTAAAATAACTATATCTGTATATACACTAAATAAATAAATAAAATTGAACACAACAGGAAGGATTGAACTACTATACTGATTTAAAAAAAATATAAATAATAAAAAAATAAAATTTTATTTTTACTAAGAGCTATAGCCTGCTATATTATTTTTATATTATGGGCTTTTATTATTATTATTAATACTAGTAGTGATATTATTATTTACTATTATTTATATAATTATTATATATTATTATATTATTTAATTTTAATTAATTATTATTATATATTATTATAAATTATTATTTATTATTATTATTATTATTATAATTATATTATTTCTTTATTATTATTATGCTATTTATTATTATTTATAGTATTATATATATATTATATATGATAATAAGTTTATATAAGTAGTTTTATATATATATATATATATCATTCATCCAGTATAGATCCCAAAGGAATCTGTCAGGTGTCGCCTCTACTCAGAACACTCTCCAGGCATTTCAGTCGGTGTATGTTATCGTTTCCTCGACTTCTTCGTTTGTCGTTCCTTCTGCTCCCATGGCCTGCCTATATCATACCATCCAACTTCTTTTCCGGTGATTCTGCCTAAATACACTAGCGTCTTTCGTTCTGTTACGAGTGATATTCTCATTAATCTCAATACCTTATCTTCTTCATCATTCTTCCCTTAACACTACTATCACTTATTCTATATTTAACATGATCCATATAATATCATCTCATAGTACTCTTAGATTTTCTAGTGGATCTCTGTTCTAATATATGGAATTCGTATACCTCAACTCTTCGTCTATTAATTGTTATATCACTTCTTATTTTCTATCTTATATTCGCTTTCATGGTACAATTCACTGTATATCACTCTCAGATTAACTCTACTATTACTTCACTCTACAAACCACCTTATTCATAATATTCATGTCTTTCTTTTCTTTGAAAACTTCTTATTTCTCTAAAAATTGTTATTACTAATGTTTCTCCTATTATCACCTCCAGGGATCAAAAATAATTTGGTCATAACATAATAGGTTCTCAGCATTGGATATTACTCTATTATATATATTATTATATATATTATTCATGTATTTATACTTTTTGTTGGAAAGAAGAATTTTATGATATTATTATTATATTTTTATTCTATCTTCATGTAATTGTGCGATTTATTAAGAGCTCATCTCGTATCTTATTTTGCCAAATTATAATATAAATCATTCCCTATCCTCCAATTTATTTTTCCTATTTTTTATTTTATTTTTTTTTATCTTTTTAATTAATATATATTTCTGTCAAAAAGAGGGTGGACCTTTTATTCTTTATTTGCTTTTTTATTCTACTCCCCCCACTTTTTCATTAATTCCCACCACTCCGGCTATTATCTCCATTATAATACCACACCAAATACTAAAATTTCTATTACCACTGCTAATACAATTATTACTACTACCTTCATATTGTTGTAAGTATAAAATATAAAATAAAATATTATATATATATATATATATATATATATATATATACTTATATATATTTAATATATATACGTGATTGTAGCCTATTTAATTTAAAATTTTAGTAAATATAATTATAATATTTATAAAATTTTAGTATGTTTATAATTATGATAATTAATTGTTATATATTGCTAGAATTATAATATTGTTGTATATTTGTCGGTAAGTGTTTTTATTATTTAACAATATTTAATATATATATATGTTTATTAATATAATTATTATTAATTAATTATTATTCTTTATCTAGTTTATATATATATACCATATTAATATAATTATTATTGTTTATATTATTATTATTATTATATTATATTATTATTATTATTATTATTATTAATTATTAATTTATATTATTATTATTATATATGTATATTATAATTATATTATTATTTAATTATATTTAATTATTATTATTATTATTTAATTATTATTAATTATTATTATATCTTTACATTAGTACTACTTAATTTATTTCAAATTAAATGATTGTTTAAATATATATATTTATTATTATTATATTATTATATAATTATAATTTTATAATTATTAATTATTTAATTATTATATGAATTATATTTTAATTATTTATTATTTAATTAGATATATTATTTATATATTATTATAATTTTGACTTTCTTTGATCTTTATTTTATTATGATTTTTTTTGTTTTATGATTTAATTATATTTGTTATTATATTTAATATATTATATTAATATTATATCCCTCACTATTTAAAGCTTCATGTCGAGTCTTGTTGATCTATCTATTGCGTATAATTGCGATCTATGCTGATGATGCAATTTATTGCGTGATAACACCCCCCATTCCTACTAATAGGTCTGACTCTGTGATTATAGTATGGTATTATTAGGTTTTATACAACATTGTTTAATTATTAAGATTATTATTATTTATTAATATATTTATTATGATAATATTATTATTATTAGTATTATATTGTAGTTATTATTAACCTAATTTTAAAACTTATTTTTATATATTATACCAGTTATTTCGGAGGGTCTCTTACAAAAGGATATACCATGAACTATGTTTATATATTAATATATATTTCTAAAATTTAATGATATTAAGTAACTCCACTAATTTCAGATAACTTATTAAGATAAATTATTTATTGCGTTAATTATAATTAATTAGGATATATATAACTAACTATTTTATTCGTATATTATAATTGTTATAATATAAAAAATGTATATTAATTATTTATTTATACATTTTTTATATTATATTATAAATTAAAATTTACTAGCGGCTCGCATTAAGTGAGGGATTGAAGCACTTTGATGTAACAGCTCGAAGGAATTCATAGTTCTTTGTGAAAATCTGGTGAAGAACACAAGAATAACGTTAGAGTAATTTTAAAGTTCTAAGGAACAAAGGGAAGCAGAGCGTCTGCATAACTATCTTTGAGTTCATGGTGATGTTAGATTGGGATTGCGTGGCGGATACTGACTGATAATTTTTTTTTATTGAGTGACTAAACGTACTCATGTAGAAAAGAAAGATTAATTTATATTAACTTATATTATTTAAGTTAATTTTCCTTAAGATATTTTCTGAATAAACATTATAATTATGAGTCTATATTAATATTTATATAATAATAATATATTATTCGTTAGTTAAGTTATATTATATATTATGATCGTAAAGTTATATATTATATGATAGGTATTTATTTGTACCAATCATAAATTAAGTTTTCACATATATAGCTACTACTCCTCTTCTACTCTTCTTTTACTCTCTCATCCTCATCTTATCTCTCCTCTCATCTCTCTCTTACTCTTACTTTCTCTACTTCATTTATTACTATCATTATTATCAATCATTATTATCATTATTATCATTATTTATATATATATTCATTATATTATCTAATATAAATATTTTAATATATTATATATATTATATTATTTAATTATTATATTATTATTATTATTTATTATTTATTGATATATTTAATTATTATTATTATTAAATTTTAATTATATTTATTTATGTATTATATTATTATTTATTCATTATTATTATTATTATTAATTATTTATTGTGATTCATTATATTATTATTTTTATATTATTATATGTAAATATTATTATTATTATTTGATTATTACTTATTATTATATTATTATTTATAATACAAGTTATATTATAACAATAATAAAATAATCATTTTAAATAATAATAATAATATATTAATAATTAATTTATAATAATAATATATTAATATAATAATATAATTTAATAAAATAAATAATAATAAATAATAATAATAATAATAATTATTAATAATAATAATAATAATAATAATAATTAATAATAATAATAATAATAAATAATAACAAAAAAATAAAATAATAATAGTATAATAATAATAATAATAATAATTTAATATATAATTATAATATTTAATTATATAACACAGATAATTAATATCATTATTATTTATATTTAATTAAATATAATATACAAAATAGCAAGTGGAAGTATTCCCATTATTTATTATTTATAATTATTATTATTATTATTATTATTATTATTTATTTATTGTTGTTGGTTTTGTTGTTGTTTAGTTGTTTAGTTTAGTTGTATTGTTGTGATTCCTAGAATTGTGTGTTATCAGGTCCCTCCGACTACGGCTCAAGAGCTAGCACCTTGTATACTCCCAGCTCACCACCATCGTCATATAGTTTGTGTGTTGTTTGTTGTTATGTTTTATTGTTTGTTTTTTAGTATGTTGTTGTTGATTGTTAGTATGTATTGTTTTGTTGTAATAGTTGTTAGTCTTGTTGTTGCTGGTAGTGTTGTTCATTTTATGTGATAGAGTTGTCTCTCTTAGTTGTTGTTTTTATTATGTCATGGATCGATGTCCTATTATCTTATTTATATCATATTATTATAATATTTAATTATTATTATTATAATTAAATTTAATTATTTATTATTATTATTAATTTCTTAATTATTATATTTTATATTATTATCATTATCATTATTATTTAAATTAGGTTGTGATAGTCATTATATTTTTTATTAAATTATTATTATTATTAAAATATATATTATTAATAATTAATTATAATCAAAAGGATTATATATAGAGGCTCTGGATTAACTTAACTATTTTACATTATTACTTATTGTGTGTAATCCTTTGTAACATATAAAGATTTGTTTATATGAGCTAATTTCCCGCTCTTTAGCATTATCAGCATTATATTTTTACTTATTTTCAATTTACTTCTACAGTTTTTGTTAAAAAATATTTTTATTCTTTTAATTTCTTTACATTGTACATTTATATTTATTATATATTTTAGGTACCTAACCTCTGATTATATTTTAAATAAAGATAATATTAAACAGATAAAGCATTAATCACAGTGATACATATACGTAATATATTTTCTACACTTTTGTACCTTGTAATCTAATCCACCGATATTAAAAAATAATTACGATAATAACATAATAATATATATATTACTCATAGTGAGGTATAATATAGGTATATATTATATTAATATATATATATTAAATATATATATATATTATAATATATATATATTATATATATATTAGGATCAATGATATTAACTAAACGTATACACCTCTATCGGAACGAGAGGTAGCTCGAGATTCTAAAAATAAAATTATTCTCAACCAACCCTTACTCAACATCATATTTGATTATCATAATAGATGTTATATATATATATATATATTTAAGTGTGTATTGAGTATATATATATATGTGAAATTTTATTTATTTTATTTATATTATTTATCATGGTCAGTGGGTCGAAAATTAGTTAATATAAAGCGTATTGGGATTATATTAGTATTAGGTTTATTAGAGTTAGGTTATTAAATATAGGATCTCATGGTATCATGTATAAATAAAATATAAATATTCATTACTCGTAACCCATAAAGACTATTTTAGACTCGAATTTATCTTATGAATGAGTACATTACCTCAAGAAATATTTTTTTTTGAAATATCCCACTAGTAATTTTCCACTTTACCGTATATGATGGCGTATTAATTAATCTTATATATTTAACTAATATAAATATACATATTATATATATTATAAATATTAACATCCAACAATATATATATATAATATATATATATTAATTAAATATAATATTAATAATATAATAAATATATTTAAGTTATATAGTATATATATATATATGATAGTATTATATATTAATATTATATATATATATATTATAATAATATAATATATATATAATATATATTATATATATTATTTATATATATATAATATATTATATATTTAATATATTAAATATATATATATATATATATTTTATATTAATATATATATATTGTATTACTATAGAGACACTATAAGTATAAATACTATGTCCTCCAAATAATAATCTTAGTATTATGGAAAGTTTATAGGTATATATAATTTTATATATAGATATATAAGTAATTCTAAAATATATAATAAATAATAATATCCGTAATATTGCATTTCATTAGATAGAATTATTATCTTTATATTTATTATCTAAATTACTTCCCATAAAAAATAAATTTATTAAATTTAATAGTATATATATTATCGTATGTAATTTCTGACCCTATTTTTCTTTTTCACCTACCTTTTCGTTTGAAAAAATTTGGATTACATTTGATTAAGTAAAATAAATGAAAAGGAAAAAGTATGAATATTATAAATGGTTCAAATGGCCAAAACTTGCTTCAATATAACATATATAGTATCCAATCCATACTGTATTGGGTTATTACGCATTCCCCCGGCATCCGCATCCATCTATATACTCAGTCAGACAATTATGTTAATTTAACATTAAAATTATTCCAAATTATATTATTGGTACCGTTTATCATTATTCGAAGCTGATGAAATATATATAATAATAGCAAGGTTACGCTATTAAATGGTGAAATTCAAAACCTAGTTTATTCCACCCGGTACATCCGTTAATTGGAGTCTTCGTGATTACATCCAGACCCGTATTTAAATCCGATACATATGTCCTTAGGGATTATAATATATTATAATTGATATAATATATATTATATATATATATAAATATATTATATTATATATATATTATAATTATAACTATATATATTATAGTATATATATATATATTATTAATTAATATTAATATATTATATAATAATATATATATATGATATATATATATATATATTATTAATATATATTATATATATATATATTAATTAATATATATAGTATATATATATATATAATATATATATATATATATATATATTATATATATATATTTATTATATATATATATATTATACTGTATATAATTATACAAATTTCAGCAAATATATTATATTAAATTATATATATATTTATATTATATATTAATATATATTATAACTATTATATATATATATATATATATATATATTATATAATAATATACTATATTATATTTAATATATATATTATATATATATATATATTATATTAATATGATAATATATATAATTAATATAGCTTTGTATAGTGTACGTGTTAGCTGTAGTGTCGTGTGCGTGTGCGTGTTGCTAGTTGTAGTTATGTGTGTGTGCTGCATTTCAGTGTATGTTGAAGCTATAGTGTTTGAGATTTTGTTAGGGATGTGCGAAGAAGCACTGAATAGGAGCCGCATATCATTTGGGTAACATATATCTAACTTGAATAATGGGAGAGGGGAGGTAGAGAGATTAGAGAGAACAGAGGAAAATTATATTCTTTTATTGAAATTTTGCAATTAGTTGTTGTTTGATTAGGTAATAGAACCTGCATATTTCGTCTGGATAATATAGAAAACTCAGTTTAAGTAATTTACGTGAGTACTTATATCATAATATCATTATTAATTACTTATTACTCGTCAGTGTGATTGGACTCTATAATATTTACTCTCAGAATCTATTCCTTTATCTGATTGTCATTTCATTTATCTCGGACCTCTGTATTACTTCAGACGAAAATTCGAACTATATAAATTATATATAATATGATTATTATTAATTCTATATTACCTTATTATCACCCTGTTACATATTATTAAATAAATATAAAAAGTTAAATTTTATATATATTTACTCATTTTATTACTCGACGATATAAATAAAATTTTTTAGTTATTATTTTATTTGTTTGTTAATTTATTTTATGTATGTCATTATTATATATATTAATTAATTATATTATTAACTTTAATTAATTATTATTTATTTATTATTATTATTATATTATTAATTAATTATGATATTAATATTATTTATTTTTTTCATTATTATTATTTAATTATTATTATTTATATTACTAGTTTATTATTATTAATATTAATTTATTAGGTAATTATATTTAATTTAGATTTAAATATATTATTATTGTATTATTTATAATTTCATTATTAATATTATTATTATTATTATTATTATTATTATTATTATAACATTATGATTATTTTTATTATTTTTTTTTATTATTTAATTATCTATTTTTGTTTTCTGAAATAAAATTTTAATTATAATTATTTGATTTTTAGTAATTTTCTATATATTATATTATTATTATTATTATTATTCATTATACTATCATTGAAAACTGTTAATTATTTCAATTTAATTTCTGTTTTTATGTATGAGATTCTCTTCCTTTTCCATGTATATATAATATATTAGGACTCACTTTATCGTTGTATACTTATTTTGGGCCTCTCATTATTATTCACTCTGGTATTTATGATCATTAAGTAAATTTAATTGAGAAGTTATGTGTGAGTTATATACTTATATCGAGAGTGCTATACAATAGTATATGCCTCTTGTATTTTTAAACATAATTTTTGAATAAACTAAAATTAGAAATAATAAATAAAGTAAATAATAATTATATATTATGAATAAATAAAACTATGAATAAATAAATTTATATAATCAACAAATATTTTATTAACCAATAGTTATCTTTTTTGTTTAATAATAAAATCCTATTTAGATTCAATATACTCATGAATGAGGTGTACCAAACCTTCTTTTATAAGCAATGACTTTTCCAACTTTTCAATTTAAATTAAGTAAGATATATTATTTTGGATAAGTACGATAAATAAAACTAGTCGGTAATACTGGTATATATATATATTACCATATCTTATGAGTCCGTAAATATTAGTAATATATAAATTGAAAGAAGTATTACTCTGCCCATGCCATTCTCAATAATAATTATATTCAGTTGAACTCAGAATGTATATTAATATACCAGAGATATAACTAGTGTACTACTATCCGACTAACGCGGACGAACTTTGAGTACTGCAATGCAGGGAAATGTATAGTTATTCGTATGCTTACACGATGGGAGGAGAGTAATCTGTACTCTTCTGTTTTAATGTAATTAAAAATAGAACATGTTATTTATATTATTAAAACGTGGTCAAATTACTTACATGTATTTTAAAAATGATCAATTTTCTTGACTCTTTTACATTTCCTGGGTTTTTCCATTTTGTTTTTTTGTTTGTTCTTTTATATGTGTAAGTATTTTCTTAGCTGTGATAATATTGGGTCGTGTGATTTCCTTTCTTTATTAATATGCCATAGGGTTATAAATTTAGAATGGAATGAACTTCACATATGAAAAGGCTAGCAGAAACTCGTAAGGCAGGTTAATCTCTTCCACCTCTATTCGAGTATCGAATAGGTAACTATCTGTACACAAAACTACAAGCCCACAATTGTCAGGAGATATTAGAACCTGAACCAAGAGTCATAAATGAGTTCATAGAAAAATATAAGAAGTCAGTAAGCACAAGAAGATTATTACAAGACATAGTACAACTGAAGTAATTTATAACCAGATATTGTAGAGCGTTAAAAAGACTAAGAAGAAGAGTAACAAAAGAAGAACATGAACAATGAGAATAACTGGGCGAAAATACGAATGAACAGGAGAAACAAACGGAACTAAATATCACATGACTATAATAGTGATATTTATCTTCTACCTCACAAATAATTAAAAGAATCTAATATTGACGTACCATATAAGTTAGTCACTAGTATGTATAAGGCTATATAAATAAAAATTTATAATATAATAATTTAATCTAAAAAGTAACCAATCAATGGGTCCACATTTATATTCCTGTTACTAATCTTTGCTTCTGTTAATCTGAAATCCTCAGACCTGTTTATTCCAATCGATGGTACTCTACTGTATAATAATCTGATTACCTCATATTCTCATATGTAGACTATATCTTATATAATTTAGTTTGAGTAAGAAGAAGGAGGAGTATAACTAGAATCACTCTTGACTCGACAAGCTATGGACAGAGCCCGGTGTCTTTAAGAGAATTGTTTTTCAAATCAGACTAAATTTGTCCTTACAGAGAAACCTGAGCTACAACCTGAAATTGATGAGAACTACATCTGAGTCTTGGGATAGTTATTGTATATAGTAGAGCGTCAAAAGTGTGATCTGGGAAAGAATGAACGTCATTGAGGAATGCATTTACATATGGTACTAATAACCATATACCTATTTACATCTAGGAGTATGATAGAAAAGTATATCCGTTGAGAACGCGCGGCTCATCGGCGCTCGGAATTGCCTCATATCAGTCAATATTCACAAGTTAGCAACTTATGAATAATTACATAGATTCTTACATATTTCACATGTACAATGTTCACATTTATAATACGATACCAACTTTTCTTTTTCTCATATCTAGACCAATACCTTGTGATAATCTATTATGACTAAACAAACATACATGCTGTCTAACAATAGCAGTAACTTCACATCATCCACATCCCGACTAGCATGAACAGTCGAGCCACAGGTACAGAGTATTAACTACATGAAATCATACCTAGCGTACAGTTAGGACTTACCGTTCAGATATCTTGCAAATGCTACACTATAACCCTATAAACTATCCACCATTCTATTACGACTAGCATAATCCACATGTGTTTCCTATAAGGCAAATACAATACATACAATGATCAGAATAGCAACACCACAGCAGATCACACTCTATAATATTATCAGCATATTAGTTTTCCAACACTGAGGTTTTAATAGTGGAAAAATATTTATCCCATATTTTATCTTCCTCTAAATAGGCTGTCTGGTTTCAGGAAACACACAAAGAATAAAACAAGGGATATTGTCAATAATCGATGCTTCCAGATCAATTTATAGCATTCTTATACTTTTTTTAAAATACAAAATTAGTTAAAAATATAATTTATATAAAGGAATTCTCTATTCACAAACTCTACTGGAGGTAAAGGTAATTCGTTTTTCTCACCCTTTATTTTTTTTCACTCCTAAAAAGGGATATAGGACAAAGGAATGTATAGAGATAGTTTTTTTGTTGTTTGGTTTTTTTTTTTGTTTTTGTTTTATTTTTTACATAAATTATATTATTATTATTTTATTGTAAAATAAATATAAATAATATTATTGTAATATTATTTATATCAATTAATTTTTAATAATGTAATTAGTTAAAACTTATATTACGACAATTAAATTATAAGGAAGTGTGGTATTAGTTACAATAAATTATATTACATAAAGGTTATTGAATAAGAATTGAGAGCATTAAATACGGGATGCCATATAAATCACTGTAAGGAGGTCAGGGTTAGTGAGATTTGAAGTTAGGTATTAAGATACTTAATATGTGATAAGATATACGGCTTAAAGTTGCACTGAACACTCCTAATTATAAGGAGGTTTTAAGTATATTACGATTATATTGAGAGAGTTCAAAGGGTCGAGGTGTCCTTGTGTGGCGGTAGTATATATAATATATATATATATAAGTAGGTAATTTGAGAGCAACAGTTCTGGCCAGCTAAAAAACGGGCCTCTGACAAGTTATAGTAATAAGAGTTCTAGAGAGGTATACAGTAGTAAGTGAGAAGTTTATATATAGAGTTAGATGAGAGTTATAGAGAGTTTAGGTATAGAGAGAGTTATTAGTTAGAGTATATAGCTATTTCCTTATAATAAAAGATGAAGTTTAGAGGAGATGTAATGTTCAATAGGTGGAAATTAAGGTGAGGACTTCGAAGATGGCAGAAATTCATGAAGAAAGAAGTAGGAAACAGTGTGAGTGATAACTACACTATATACAGATAATGCGATATTCTAATACTAATCTTAAATATTATAATATTAATACTAACTGTTATGAACGTACTCACATCTCACTATATGCAGACGTTAGCTAATTATGAGGTTGTGAGAAGGATCATTACTGAGTGAATTCCTCAGATAATATATACCCAATACCTTCACTTTATAAAGCTAGTTTAATAAAAGTAAGATATATGATTGAATCCTATATTAATAAATTTAATGGCTCACTAGAGATAAAGAATATGCTAAAGAATATTAAGATAAAGATACGATAAGGTTTTGAAGTTGGGTGTGGAAGATTAATGTCGAGTTGGAAGATTTATGTTAGCGGATATAGGAAAGATTTAGATTACGAGTGTGGGAGATTATGTCGTAAGTCGTGGAAGAATAATGATGTTGATGGGTGGATATATGAAGATTAGATAGAGTTATAGTAGATATGTCGTAATGTGTGAAGATTATGTGATGAGTGGAGTTGAAAGATTTAAGTATAGAGTGTGTGAGAGAATTTATGATCGAGTGTGGATCGAATATGTCGAGGTTAGAGATTAGATAAAGAGATGTGGGAGATATATATAGTTCGAGTGTGAACACGATTATGTCGAGTGTGGGCAAGATTATGTTGAGATGTCTGAGATAGATTATTATTCTTTGAATGTAGTGGTAGATATTATAATAGTATTGTGAGATGAGAATATCATTATCTGCAGGTGAGGTGGCAGATAAATGTAGAGTATGTTATGAAAATAGAATATATCGCAAAACTGTGGAATATGAATTTTACGTTGATGGTAAGATTATTGATCGAGAGTGTTGAGGAGAGTATCTCTGAGTGATGGGATGATTAGTTGCGTGTGGGACTTATGTTATCGAGTGGCTGGAAGATTATGCGAGCTATATCAGTAAATTAAAGAAGGAATGTGTATTTATTGATAAGGCAAACTGAAAGTATAACTAATTATAATGTTTTTTCTCTATTTTGTGCCTACTAATTATAAAGATGATAAGTGGAATATCAAGTAAGGTACATATTGCTATAGGGTACACCAAGCCTGGCAATGCGTTAATTATGAGATGTTGCAGTAATGAAGATTCGCCGTAATTTATGAATAGAGAATGTAATAGTGAGATATGGAGATTAATTACGGCAAATAGGAACGGTATATAAAAATACTATTTTTGATCTTATTTATTGCGTGTTGAGAATTAGTATATATATTAGAAAATAATTTACCAGAAATATTGAGTAATTTATTTGTGAGATTGAAAATAATCCTTCTTTCACAGGCCAAGTTTCCATTTTTTTGTTTATTTTATGGCTTTAATATATATATATAGTTAAAAAGTTATTATTTAAGGTTCTTAAAACCTATTTGAGATAGAGAATTATAAAATAATATTTCACTATAATATGTGATATACTAAAACAATAAATATAAAAAAGAAAAAATATAAAGTATTTATAAAAATAAAACAATAAAACATAAAAAAACAGGAGTCAAATATCATATTTTCTATTAGAGCAATATAATATACTAATAGTTTTTTTATTTCTCTTTTATTTGTCTTTTCTATCATTTGTTTATCGTATTATATTTATTGGACGAAACATAAGTGTCAGAGACAGCTGGTGTGGTGAGTTCCTAGGATCAGTATTTACTCAGCTCGCTTTCATGGTTAACAACATTAAATCTGAAGGCGCTTATTTATGTGCATCGGACACATACCGTTTTTTATTATATTATTAACTTTGAAATAAGCACATTTCCAGAGAACAATTTTTATATCTGCTTTGTTAGCATATTTGTATCACTATTCATTTTACTTATTGGCTTATCCTTTTTATCCATTGAATATGTATGCCATGTAATATTTACGGGGCATGAACGATGCTCTCTTGGATCATTCAAGTATTAATAACTACATTATTTGATATCATCTACTACTAAAGTAAATTTTAAAAACCTGATAATATTATTATTATTTTGGCAATTCGGTAAATGTGTTTGTTTCTTTCCTTGATAGCCATTATTGGCTAGCTAGTCAGTGAAGCACAATTTTTACAGTAGTGCTCTATTTATACCTTTGTATGTTGAATTTTCCTTAACAGTAATAAATATGAGAATTTACAGGTATATTGTTTCTTCCATGCACATTGTCCATAACAAATTTGAGATTTTTCAAACTTTAAACCATTTGTTGTATATAAAAATTATAAATTAAAATATTATATAATTAAATTATGTAATCCTATTTAATGTTCCTATAGTACAAGGTAAAAATATAAATATTTAGTAGAATGGTATGATAAAATTTAAAGAAAATTTATAAAAGAACCAAGAAATACTATAAAATTTTAATAAAAAAACAATAAATCAACAATTAACAAAAATTAATAACTAGGTTAAAAAAATACGGTTTAAAAAAAAATCACGTTTTTTCATAACCCATAGTCATACGAGGTGTTTGAGGTAACAGGGCTCGATCTCCTCTTCGAATCCTAGAATAGCATTACTAGGGCACAAGACTATCAGTATGCTCTCTGAGGTTTATTATAATATTTATTTATATAAGTTTTTATTCTCACTACTATCTTTCTAAAATTAATTAAAGTTGTTCGACTGTTATTTAACTTTTTAACACCAATTTTAATAATATATTAATATATATATTATATTAATATAATATATAATATAATATTATATGATATATATATATAATATATATATATATATACTCATTTATATATATTTATACTATAATATATATATATATATATATTAATATATATATATATTAATTTATTAATATATAAAAAAATATTAAAATATATAATATATATAAGATAATAATATATATTTAATATATACAATATTATATATATATATATATATGATAATATATATATATATTATATATAATATATATATATTTATATATAATTTAATATATATTATATAATAATATATATTTATATTACAGCTATACTGTGGTATTATTCACAAGTGCAAAGAAATCTATGAGGTATACATGGATAATATGAGCATCATGGAGTAAATATTAAAGTAAGTATGAGGGTAATAAGGGACCCCATATCTCATAGTCTTAACTCATCTTAAAGGGCTCAACGCCCCGGGTAAGTTGTGTTGAATAAATTTCTATTATTTCTCCATTATATACGCAGGGATATTTAATTAATATATATATATATATATATATATTATATATATATATATATATATATTATAATTAATAATATTATATATTAATATATATATATATTATACTATATATATAATATATATATAATAATTATTATATATATATTATATTATGTTTTATTATAACTGATTGTTATCTTTAAATCTCGAAATCTTGAATACACGACTATTAACTGTAAAATAAAATTTAATTTTCATTAGAAAAGCAAATGAGTGATTTGTGTAAAGTAGTGTTGGTATTTCTCTGTATATTTATTATAAGGGCGTGGTCTCTAGCTCGGGTTGATTTGTATGTGAATTGGCGTTGATTATGTTTAAGTACTGTTTAAAGACTAAGAATATTTAATACTATATATATAAATACTTGAGTTATTAAATAAATTAACAAAATTAATAACCATTACCAAATCAACCATAGAAATGATAGCTATCATATAACTAAATATATATATAATATATCTTATTTATCCATAACTATATCATAATAATGTATTTCTCCACTACTATTTTTAAGTTATTAAATATGCTACTGTGCAATACATCCATTGGTATCGTATAGCCATAAACGTAATTTCAGTGTTTTTATGGTAGTCTTTTTCACTCTAGAGAATCTAGTAGACGTTCTCTTTAAGTGTCTGTATTTTACCACGCTTATATCATATATTGACTCTCTAAAATTATCAAGTTCACTAAAATTAATTTAAATTATAATTGAGCCCATACATGATTGTCTATCATCGTTATTATCCTGAGGGTTTTATTTTATATAGTTTCTATTTACTTAGGATTATACTAGTGAATGTAGCAAACTCTACCATTAATAATACTATGCAGCCTTCTATAAATTATGGTACTTGTTAATCTATCTCAACCTCATAATGGGTACATACCTATATAGTATATGTAAATTAATCATGGTCACTAATCTACACTCATGCTATATATAGCGCTATATCCATATCAAACTACTATATCAATATTTATCTTATAATATAGCATATAACAATTATTTATTCTACAAAATATTTAACGAATATTTTTTATTCCTACAACTTAAGTTAGATTTTCCTATATATCTATACTCTATACTATATTATATTTATTATTTAAAATAAAGTTATATAAAACAATCGGGTTTCAGTCATTTACCTATATATACTACTATATATAGCAAAATTATCGAGTTAAAAACTTATACACATTTTCATCATATCCATAAGTCGTTCGGATCTGAATATAATATATATATATGATAGATTTATACTTCAGGCTCTCTAAACTACTCATATCAGCACGCTAACTTGACTCTATCTCACTTCGCAAGCCTCATTAGGAGTTATAATTATATTAAAAATGATATATCTCATTTAACTTATTATATTTAGTATCATATATTCACTGTTATTCTCACATTCATATTTTGAGGAAAAGCCCCGATCATCACTTTATTTATTCGTATCACATTGTGGTATTCAAATTATAAAACTATTAAAATGTATTATTATATCACTCACTACTTATATTTAATATAAATGTGTACGAAAATTTGAGATCTTATATAGTTTATGTTTCCATAAAATATAAAGCTCATTAACTAATTATTGAATAGCAGATATTTAAGGATAGCTGAAATAATTATATATATATACTATATACTATATATATAATATAATATATCATTATACTTTCATCAATCATCCTTGTGAACTCTTTTGATAATTTTCCATTAAAAATTAGTTTTAAATACATATATCTTATTATAACATATATATCTATTATTTCAGTACAATCTTTTTTGTGCCGATGTATTTATTATTAATATTAAGTTAATTAATTTTATTATCTACTTTGATAAATGCAGGAGTATGAGCATCTAGGTTTGCATATGTGCACTAAGTCATATATATTTTCTAGAATTTTGCATTTAATTATACTATTATTATTATTAATTATTATTATTATTCACTCTTTATTTATTTTAATAATAAACTAATATATTAATATAAATATATTAATTATCTTATTATCTTAAAATATTCCTTATTAACTCTAATATTTTATTAATATTATTAATTATCTACAATTATTAATTGTTTACTCTCAAATTTTTATAAGATTGTGAGTTAGCTGTATTATTCAATTATATATATACTACATTTATTAATATTATTATTAGTATTAATTATTTCTCTTTATGTTTACATAAGACTATTTTACTTATATATATTATTATGTATTATTATTAATTTATTATATATTAAACTCAATGAGTCTTTATCTTATTATTCTTCATATAAGGTTATTTATTATTATTTCATCTAGTCTATTTATTTCAAATTTTATCAGATATTTATCATTATTATAATCTATTCAGCCTTTCGCTTTTAACATAGAAGAGAAGGATTTTACCTTTTTGATTTCTAATAAAACGGCTGACATGGTTAACAGTGTATATCAATATTAATTACTTTTAATTTTCCCTAGGATAGACTATTAATTTTTATTTACAAAATTTTTTGGGGTTTAATAATATCATTATATATATATAATATACTAATAATAATACTCGTAACTCCTATATATATATATATATATATTATATTATATACATCTCTTTTAAACTAATTTATCGCTAAAAATCAAACCTCACTCATACTCTTTAAGTTAATATGATTATCATAATATATATATAATATATATTATATAATACGGTTATTATTATTGTTACAGCTCTAAATTATTATACTATAATCCTTTATTCGTACTCATAAAGTTATTAAATGTGGGAATAACAGCCGCGACTTATTATTACTACACACGTTTGGTATTTTGAAATATATATAGAATACACAACTTAATATAATACACTTCTATTTCAATAGCTCCGTCTGTTCCGGTATTTACGTCTGTGAGAATGAAATGAGAATAGCTCCAAACATGACTTCCACGTGTTGTAAAATATAGATTTTTCATTAATTACATATAATTCGGTATTATATAGCAAAAAATATTGAAGTTGAATATATATATATATAAATATATATAATCTATATTATTATATATTATATATTATATATATATATATATCTATATACTCTATATATACTATATATATATATATATATATATAATATTATATATATATATATATATATATAATATATATATATATATATTATATATATATATATACATGTATATATTTATAATTATATATATATCTATAGTATATATATATATATATATATATATTATCATATATATTATATATATATACACCTACTATCCCCCTATATATATATATATATATAGTATATATATATATAATATCTATAGTATATATCATATATATATATATATATATTATATATATATAATATTATATTATATTAAATACTATATATTATCTTATGACATATAAATTTTTCAGTTCAACAAAGTTGTAATCATTCGAGATTTGGGGGGAAAGGCTAATTTAAAAAATCCAACTTTTTTCTAAAATTTTTTTTCTTAAAAGGACAAAAAAAAAATAAAAAAAATTTTTTTTTTCCGCTCATTTAATTAACAGTATATTGTATAATATTATATATTATATATATATTATATATATATATTAATATATATATATAGTATATATATATATTATATATATATATATATTATATATATGTATATATAGTGGACAAAATGATTTGCTTCCCAGAGTAGAGAGGTGCAGGGCCTCCAAGCTTGAAAGATAAAGGTAGAGATAAGTCTGAATCCCATGCACCCGATCAAATGTTATCCTCGGTTGAAGATATGGGAAACATGCGGATAGGTAGGAGAAAGGGGTAGGAAGGGGTCGTCAGATTCCTCCAAGGATGAATTAGATGAAAATAGAAGTGGAAAGAGATTAACCTTTTCAGAAGGATTATTTGCTGCAGCCTATTAGATCTATTTGGTCGAAAAAGGAATAAACCTACAAGATCCTACCGGAAACTAGGCTAAATAGTCCATAGGGAAAGTGATTGACAGGTCAAATGGTCGCCCAAAAAAATATCCCGTACAGCCCGCCGCAAGGCGGTAGATTCGTTAGGTTAGGTTCAAGTTAGGCTAAGTTAGGTTAAGTTAAGTTTTGTTGGAGTCGTTAAATAAGCTCTGAATAACCAGATTTTTTTTTTTTTTTTATATATACTAATGTCGACCATAGTTCCATAGTCGGTTATAGTCCCAACCTTTTTAGGCAATAGCCTAAGTGTCTTTTGAATTAAAGTAGACACCCTAATTAGGTTAGTTTGCTAGCATAGAAGCAACGAAAGTTCCCAATCATTCCGATTCAAGTGCTAAAAATTAAGAGATGTAAGATTGTGATCAGATTTACCAACTGGAGGAAATATGGTATTTTTAGAGCGAGATGGATTAGTTTTAAAGTATAATTCAAGTGCGTTCAAGAATTGGTTGGACCGATTCAGAATATGTGTAAGCTCCCTAATCAGTTAATCTAGATCGTTGAGACTGTTGAATGATTCGGTCTCCTCACCAGGAGACCTTAGGTAGAAGCCCAACCATTCAGTGTTGTGTAGATTGAAATTTTTCAAATAGAGTACCTAGTGTTTGGATAAGCCTATGATTTTAATATTAGTAGGAAGGTAGATTTTAAGCAATAGAACATTCAAAGTTAAGAGATGCGAGATTTTAGAAATCTGCAACATGAGTGTTTACGGTACCTATATAAAAAGAGATTATGCACCAACATCGCTCCGCAAAGATAGAGAGGGAAGTGGAAAGTACAGAACAGTTTATAAGCTTTCTGGCCTTTGACTCGAACCTATCCAAAAGCCGGGTGAAAGCAGACCCATGCAGATATGAGACGAAAATTATGGAACAAATTGTAATTGTGTAACTAAAACAGTTCGAGGACGATTCTTACTATGTCTGAATCTCCGACAGGGGCAAAAGGTTAGGATGAAAGTTAACAAGGTGGCATTACACAAATTTGTAATTAACAAGTAAGTCACGATCACTTATAAAGTCTATAGAAACCCATGCCTTCGCAAATACCCTATTAAAACAGACAATCAAGATAAAAATTAATTAGCTAAATAAAGAACTGAACTCAAATCCGAAATAGAATCATTCGCATAAACGTAAATTAAAATTATATCATATTTTTAACCTTGACTAAAAAAAAGTTAAAGTTGATACTAAAGCATAAAACTTTATCCTTAAACTTCAACTAAACTAAACCGGTAAAAATGAAAAATATTAAAAAAAAAAAAAAAAAAATACTTACCTTAATTAAAAAGCTGACGTTTTATTAAAATATATGACACCCTCTCATTTTCATGAAACTTACATGAAATGTTCGAAATGAGCTGTAAATAACGAAAACGTAAAAAAAAAAAAAAAAAAAATCCCGAGATGACCCTGAAAAAAGTTATGAAGGCTTCAAATTTAATATTTAAGACATTTGTCTATGGAGGATATTTCAAATTTTATCGACAGCAGCGGAATTTCATGAAACTTCTAGTCATAGGAAATGTTTGAAATGACTTTAAAAAAAAAAACAAAAATACTCGACAAATAACGGTAAAAATTTATGGTCTCAATTTTTCAATATTACACTGCTTCAAATTGGCTTTAAAGTTAACAGCTTATATTTTAAAAGAAATTATTTGCTTGGACAATCTGAAACTCGCAGGTCGGCATGTAGTACCAAAATTCGTGCTACTCGCCTTGCATGCCATGCATTCGTAGTCCAATTCGTGCTACTCGCCTTGCATGCCATGCATTCGTAGTCCAATTCGTGCTACTCGCCTTGCATGCCATGCATTCGTAATCAAATTCACTCATTCATCCATTCTGGAATTTCTCTTTTTTTTTTTTTTTTTTTTTTTTTTTTTTTTTTTTTTTTTTTTTTTTTTTTTTTTTTTTTTTTTTTTTTTTTTTTTTTTTTTTTTTTTGTTTTTTTTTTTTTTATTAACATTTTTCCTTCTTTGCAGTTCATTTCAACATTATTTGATTATATATTATTTCGTGAGTATCGAGAGAGAGAATCGCTTAAACATTTAATAAGGTCCATTAATCATTAAATTTTCGATTAAAATATACAAGCATCAACATTTAAAGTAATTTAAACACAAAACAAAATAAATAAAAAATAAAAATTAAATAAACTATACCCAAATTTAAAATAAACATAAACAAACAAACATCAGCACCAGTTCCCCTTAAAAAAACATTTTCAGTTGATCTAAAGCTTATTATATATATTATATATATATATATATATATATATATTAATATATATATATATATATATATATATATATATATATATATATATATATAATATATATATATATATATGTATATATATATATAATATATATATTATATATATATATATATATATATATATATATATATAATATATATATATATATATATATATATATATATTATATATATATATATATATTATATTATATATATATATATAAAATATATATATATATATATATATACTTATATATATATATATATA
>JABUQX010119123.1:40000-47500 GCA_015478945.1 Trachelipus rathkii | reverse complement strand
TAATTGTCTGTGAATGTGCTAAGTAATTGAAGCATCTGGAGGTGGAGGAGAGGAAATTGTGGTATATGTTAATATATTATAAATGCTGGTTAATTTTTCTTCTATGTACGGGACTAGTTGCAATGTTTGATGCAGGAGATGAGCTATTGAGAGAAATTTTCTGTAAAATTGACAGCCTATCATGTCAAGATGGACTTTTAAACGGAAAAATTTTGTTTCAATTAGTGGATGATGGAAGGATGTAGTGGAAAATTTAACCTGCTATTGCAATGAAAGCTTTTTTTGCACGGTTTTTAATTTATGAATATTGGATTGTAACGCATAATATAGGAATGGGCTATTGCATTGCCTGTTTACTATTGTTAGAGTTTCTTTATGTTGGCTAAAGTTTTGTTCCAGTTTGTGTTTTGTGCATTTAATTTATGAGTGACTCTTGAAGTAATATTGTTTATCTGGGGTGTGTATGTCATATGTGTATCAAGGTCAAACTTAGGATGCTAGGTTGTTTGTTAAGAGTGAGTCTAATGTTTGACACAAATATTGCTGGGTAGATGGTAGATTCTCTTCCGTCTGAGGTGAGTATGAAAATAGTGGATTTTTGAGGTGATGAGGTCATTCTGCTCATTGTTAGCCATTGTTAAATTTAGTTTATGTATTGTTGTAGTTCTCTGCATGCTATATTTATAGAGGAATTTTGATCTGTGATTGCTAGATCATCAGCATAACTATTAATTTCTCTGGAAGGACATGCGGAATGAGGGAGGTCATGCATAAAACTATTAAAGAATGTAGGTAAAAGAAAAGCTTCCTGGGGGACTCCGTTATATAATTTATTTGAACAGGAGGAGTGGTGTCCTTAGATGAATCTAGCTGTCTCTATATTCTTAATGTCTTAATGTCTTAATGTCTTAATGTCTTAGTGTGACTGAATAAGAAATTTGTTATTATTTTTTTTGTTTGTTTTAAAGGTGATGTCTGTGTTTAAGACTTTGTCTATGTATTAAAAAGTGACGAAAGGTGGACTATATCAAATGCCTTGTTGATGACTATTGCTGAAAGGAGAGTACGTTGGAAGGGAAGGGAGTTTGGTTAGAACCCTTGAGAATGTGTTGGGTTAGATCAGTTAGGAGAGTGGTATGAATCTGATAGAGGGAGCAGGAGAGAAATTCTAAGGACGATCAATCATTAAAATTCTTTACATAATGCAGAAAGTAATGATGTAGACCAGCAGAAAGCTGGGATATTAAAAGTTTGTTTGGTATTGGTATTGGTATTGGTATTGGTATTGGTATTGGTATTCTTCCAAAAAAGTAGTAGAGTGTTAGTTTTACCATGCAAGGTTAAATGTGTGTGTTAGGGCTGTGATAGCATTGGTTCCTATGTCTTTGAGGTGAATATTGGATATATGATCAGGTCCTACGGCTTGTGAGTTTTTCAGGTTTTTAATAATGTTGAAGACATCTATGGGAGTGAAAGGGTGTCTTCTTGGTTGGTTTCCAACCTTTTAAGCCGTTTAATTATTTGTCTTTTTAGTGGGGTTTGTGAGTTTGTGGGTCCTCAGGGTCCGTGATCTGTGGCCCAGAGCCTGGTGAGCTTCCAGGCCTGCGGGCCTGCGGGCCTGCGGGCTCCAGGGCCTGTGGCCTTGCGGCCTGCGGGTCCAGGGCCCAGGGTCCGTGGGCCTGGGTGAGCTCTTCTTTGGGTCCGGTGGGTCCGTGGGTCCGGGTGGGCCTGTGGGCCTGTGGGTCCAGTGGGTCCGTGGCCTGTGGGTCAGGGTCCGTGGCTCAGGGCATGCGGATTCCAGGGCCTGTCCGTGGTCTGTGGCCTGTGTGGCCTGGGTGGGCTCATGAGCCTGTGGCCTGTGGGTCCGTGACTGTGGCCTGTAGCCCAGGCTTAGTGCGTAGACACGAGAACATCCATCGATCTTTGGGCCAGAACCCTTGCTTCGCCTTGCTTCACAACTGGCTCAGGCGGATCAGGCTGAGCCTGTGCAGCGTGGAATCATTTTACATACTGGTACCGAAATATTTTGCAGTTGGTCGCGTGGCTCCTTTGCGCTCGCGCATACCGTCACAATCCTCTTCCTCGGAGATAAGCCGATCAGGACTGCCTTGGTCTGTCTGGTCTGTCTGCCTTCTGTCTTTCTTGTCTGCCTGCCTGCCTGCCTGCCTGCCTGTCTGCCTTGTTTGTTTGTTTGTTTGCTTCTTGTTTGTTTGTTTGTTTGTTTGTTTGTTTATTTGTTTGTTTGTTTGTTTGTTTGTTTTGTTTGTTTGTTTGTTTGTTTGTTTGTTTGTTTGTTTGTTTGTTTGTTTGTTTGTTTGTTTGTTTGTTTGTTTGTTTGTTTGTTTGTTTTTGTTTTTGTTTTTGTTTTTGTTTGTTTGTTTGTTGAGGTCTAAGATTTGACTTAACCGAGTGAATGTAATTTGTCTATAAGTGCATCACCTCTTTGGTGTGTGTGTGTGTGTGTATGTGTGTGTGTGTGTGTGTTAACCCATGCGGGGTGTTATGCATCGAAATTCCAGGCTAATATTAAGCTGTTATATTGTTCTATGGCGGACAGGTCAGAAATATAACCTTGGGGGCAGTGTTGAGATGTAGACAGAGGGATATAATATTAACTAAATTGTATGATTTTATTGGCTTGTATTTCTATAGATTGGTAAGTTGCCATTTGGTCATTGTTCATTAAGAGTTGTATGAGATTTGCGCTATTTTTGGAATTGGATATTTTTATGTATAAGTGTGACAAGGACATATTTGGGTGTTTTCGAGTCTTGTTGTAGGATTGTGTAATTAGGAATTCAGGAAGATCAGTGTTTTGGGTGACGTTGAATTCCTGAATAAGTGCAATGTGTATGTTGTATTCAGTTAGGGTGTAGTGCAGTTATTTATGTTTATTTTTAATACCATTGATATTTAATTGAAGTTAGCTTGTTGAGTGATGGGGACGGGGGTTATGAATTTCTGTATTCGAGTCTCCGTTTAAGTGACAGGACTATGCTGGAGAATATTGATTAGAGGCTTGAAGGTTGGTGCATTTTGAATGATATCAGATTGACAGGTGTTGCATAATGCTTAGAATTGTCCTTGACTGAATGGTTTATTGATTTTGGGGCAGATATATAGATCTGGAACTGGCATTTAATTCTATATCTCCTGCTAATAGGAGGAATTGTTGTGAGCATACCGGATTTCCGCACCCCAAGTTCGGGTGACTACCCAGAGCATCGTACCTCCCGCTGGAGATGAGGAGAGATACTGTTAGAACTGTACTCCAGTATGGAGTTCCTGTTCAACGTCGGGATTCTAGAGCGGGGATTACCTGAGCAGATTCTTGAAGTCGCACGAGCATACACAATGGCCATGTCAAGATATAAATATATAAACATATATATATATATATATATATATATATATATATATATATATATATATATATATATATATATAGTATATATATATATATATATATAAAGATATATATATATATATATATATATATATATATATGTATATATATATATATATATATATATATATATATATATATATACATATATAGTTAAAATAAATATATATATATATATATATATATATATATATATATATATATATATATATATATATACAGTTTAAAGAGAATGAAGTAGACATTTTGTATCACACTTCTAATGAACCGCATTGTACTATCCCCTCGGAATTTGCAGTAGGGATGACCATCTGTTCTTATATTTCAGAACTATACTCTTAAATTCAAAGTATCTATTAATGGTATGTTCTACCTCATATCATCATCGCCATCATCATTATCGGCAGCAGCAGCAGGCCTCTATTCCCCAGAACTGGGGGGTAGGGTGCGCACACATGCACCAGAAATATGAGGCATGCATGAGCATTCCTAAAATATAAATAAGTGGTAGCGGGAACCAAACTCAGCTACCGCTGTCCTTTTAGTCGACTCTTACGATATTCAGAGATTACCTTGTGGGAATTCTTTCTCCCCAACACACTGGGATATCTGTTAACATGTATTAATATAGCAGCAAAGAAAGAGTATAGCAGCAGTTATTATTATTGTTACATATATATAGAACCATATATGTTGAGCATATGTTGAGTTATATATATATATATATATAAGCATACATATATGTAAATAGAAAAACAGACGATTGGTTATTATATATATATATATATATATATATATATATATATATATAAATATGTATATATATATATATTATATGTTATATATATATATATATATAATAATAAAGTTATATATATTATATTATTATGTTATTATATTGTTATATATATACATATATATATATATATATTATTATTGTTATTATGTTATATATTAAAGATATATATATATATATATACATATATATATTATATAATTATAATTTTTATATATATATTACTTTATAATAGTTATATTATTATATATATATAAAGTTATATAGTTATATATATATTGTTATAAAGAAGTTATATTATTGTTATATATATATATATATATATATATATATATATATATATATATATATATATATATATATATATAGAATATGTATATATATTTTTTTATATATATATATAATTATAGAATCTTGGGAACGGGATAATACTTTTGTTTATGAGTTTTGATGGCAAAAAATCTTTTAATGTGATTATAATTATAACCTTAAAATATGTTTAAAAAGAAAGAGATAATGCATAATAATCGAATCAACACTGAATACATTCATGCGAGAAATTGTGTACATAGGAAACCACATGTACATATTCTGTGCACATATGCTTAGTGGTCAGATATATATATATATATATATATATATATATAGTTATATATATAGCAGTATATATGAGTATATATATATATATATATATATATATATATATATATATATATATATACATATATATATTAAAGAGAGCGATGTAAATATATATATGTTGCTGGTTATTGCTATTATGCCATATACATATACATATATATATATTAAGGTAGTTATTGTTGTTATTATATTATTACATATATATTATTATTATATAAACACACAACAATATATATAAATATATATATATATATATATATATATATATATATACATATATGTATTACTATTATAAAGATATATATTAAAAGATATAATCGTTTTTTGAAAGGTATATATACATATTATATTATTATTGTTATTATTACAACATATATATATAAACATATATGGACGAAGATATTGCTATTATGTTATTATTATATATATATTATTATTACATAATATATATATATGAGTGATATTATATATATAGTATATGAGTTATAGTTATATAGTGGTATATATATGAGGATGTTATTAAGGCTGTATGTACAGTATATATACATATATATAAACAATAATGTTATAGATTCCAGTCATGAGTATATATATATATATATATATATATATATATATATATATATATATATAATATATATATATATATATATATATATATATATATATATATATAAGGTTTGAAACCGGTAAAATGGCGACCAAATGGCAATTCCACTGTGATGCTTTTGGGTTACAGAAGCTACCAAAATGTCAAACAAATCCAAAACGTGCACAAAAACAGACCCAGGAAGCACCCCAGAGGAATGCTATGTACCCCCTGTAAGGATATTTCCAAAGAATTTTATTGTTTTTTAATAAGTAACAAATTCTATGTATTTCTGTACTGATCAGTTGAACAGTTCTAAACCCTACCCCTTTCCTGGGAGTTAATCATGAATTGAATTTTTTGCACACATTCTAACGCTGCTAAGAAATATATATATATATATATATATATATATATATATATAGTTATATATATATATATATATATATATATATATATATATATAAGTATATATATATAGTAGTATATGGGGACGTTCGACTGGAGCCGAATAGTACATATATATTGTTGAAGAAGTAAGATATAGTATATATATATATACATATATATATACAAGATATATGTTATTACATATATATATATATTATACATATATACATATATATATATATTATTACCCTAAGGAGTGAATATATATATATATATATATATATATATATATTATATTATTATATATTATATATATTACATATATATATTATTATTATTAGATATTATATTATCAAGTTATATATTATTATATATATGTATGTAGTATATTATTTATTATATAGTATACATACTATATATTACATATGTTGGCATACAGTGTTGCTGCTGGTTGAGCAGCTGCTGGCTGGATATATATATATATATAAAGATATATATATATATATATATATATATATATATATATATATATATATATATATATATATATATATATATATATATATATATATATATATATATATATATATAAGAGCACATATACATATATATAAATCTATTTTGTATTTCTATCTCTATAGATGGATATATATATATATATATATATATATATATATATATACTTTAAAAATTTTAAGCACTTATTTTGTCAATTCTCAGAAATGTTTATTAACGCTTAAAATAACGCATAACATTTAAGAGTTCCATTTTAAACGCATACAATACCGCATTATTTTCATTTTAACCATGTAGTGTTGTGTGTGTGCATGTATGTATGTATGTGTGTGTACGGTATTCGTTTAAAATTAAAAGTAACGCTAAATGTTATGTGTTATTTTATTTGTTAATAACACATTAATGACGATCGACAAAAATATAATTCGTAAAAACACTTATAACGTTTGAGCGTTACTATATATACTACTAATAATTTTCTGTTCAAAAATTATTGCCAGACTATAATTTGTTGACTACCTTTTAGCCTTTTAAGACGATTACAAATTATATATTAAAAAGTAAAGAACCTTGAGGGTGGATGTATAGAAGGAGGCATTTAACCCAGAGACTGAAAACAATGTGAAAATTATGATTCTACAGATTACCTCTCCTCTCCTCTCCTCTCCTCTCCTCTCTTCTTATTATTGAAAGTTATGATTCTACAGATTATCTCCCTCCTCTCCTCTCCTCTCTCTCTCTCCTCCCTCCTCTCCTCTCCTCTCCTCTCCTCTCCTCTCCTCTTCTCTCCTCTACTCCTCCCCTTATACAATGTGAAAATTATGATTCTACAGATTACCTTTCCTCTCCTCTTCTCTCCTCTCCCTCTCCCCTCCTCTCTTCTCCTCCTCTTCCATCATTCTGTAATTTATATCTTAGACAAGGATACAGTTGGTAAAGACCAAGGCATTTCCTTTTGTTTTTTTGTTTGTCATTAATAGGTAGAAAAGCAATCCTCTATGTTCTACTTCTACACTTTCTTTGTTCGTTAGAGTACTATAATACATTCAATTAAAGCTGTTTTCGTTTTTGCATTTAAAAAATGCTCAGTTTTCTGTTCGTTTTCGTCAACTCCAGGTGCTCATCAAACGGGCGGTACCCCCACACTTGTAATGAAACGCC